>JAODKC010013036.1:0-25666 GCA_026777985.1 Mormyrops attenuatus
ATTTGGTTTCGTTTTAGCCGAGTCAATTCACCTCGATTACAGATTTTATAAGTTTATACTGAATGCATATCTCATTGAAATAATACTATCCCCGGGTTAAGAACGCCAAACTGAAGGATAACTCGTAGGTTACTTATGAACAGACGGACATGAAGCCTGTTACATTTAAAAATTCGGGTTAATACAATGGCTCGTAATAACGAACGCACGCACTACTTTGTGACGCTAATGAAGAGATTACGCGCCTTCAGCGGTTTATTAACCTTTAATGTTTAATCCTTTAATATGTTTTTTCTGTTTTTCTAAACTGCTTTAAGAACTATTTCTGTAATGTTTTTTTAAAGTACTATATAGCTACACATACATACACATTCATTCTTGCTCCCTCTTCAGTACAATATCTTTTGTGGTTACTTTTATTATTGTGTTTTGTTATTGTGTTCAGTAGAAGCTGAAATCTATGTGGCACAATAAAAAAATAAAAAAATAAAAAAAAAAAAACACTAACTGACCATTGGCAGGAACAGAATCGTTTTTTGGAAAAGCATATTAAAAAAGTTAAGTAGCAGGAAGGAAATGCGTTGTACAGTAAATGAATTGGACTCGTGTGCTGTCTCCATTTAAACTTATCTATGCACTAAAAGTCAAGAGTTCAGTCACAGATGTAGCATCAGTTGGATAACCCTGTCCATGTTTGGGGATAAAAGCACTTGGGTTGTTATGGGTTGCAAAATGCGGTAGGGGCGTGGCTAACTTGATTCTAATATTCTGTTAATGTTAAATGGTTAAAATAATTACCCTTTACCCACAAAATACCAATACCAATAACCCTTGAATTGGTTTTGTTTTTCCCTTAGGCTCTACCATGGCCATCTCTGTCCAGTGCCCCACCAAGAAATATGTAGTTATCCTGTTCCAGCCAGTTACACTTTCCTGCAACTACCAGACATCATCCATTCAGCCACCAGTGGTGACCTGGAAGTACAAGTCATTTTGTAGAGATCCCATCCAGGCAGCGCTGAATCCCAGCAGTGCTGACAATGCTCTGGCTCAGGCGAACCCTAATTACAATCCAAACATCGAATGTTCCGATAGCACACGGACTGTTCGTATTGTTGCTTCCAAACAGGGCAGCACCGTCAGTCTTGGAGATTATTATCAGGCCCGCCAAATCAGCATCATCAACAGTGAGCACAGAGGCCATTTAAATTGTCATTCTCTGGTTTGGTAGTTGGGGTGAAAACTATACATTTTAATCAGTAATACCATATTGAGGACCCCTGACTGTCTCGAGTAATTCTGTCTAAGCTCTTCTTAGAAGATGACATAATTCAAGGATCTCCTGACAAGTGCTTGATTTTATTGAAATTAATGGATTTGCGCTCAAAACAAAATTAGCTGTGTGCATCATTAATGCATAGTCTTTCAACATTAATGATGAATTCAGCATTACTCTGACCTGCCATCCATATCCTGTCTTCAGATGCAGACCTACGCATATCACTGACGGCTTGGGGTGATAGTGGCGTCTATATCTGCTCTGTAGTCTCCTCTCAGGACCTTACAGGAAACAGTGAAGACTATACCGAGCTTATAGTTCTGGGTGAGTTATTAATAGCATGTGTGTGATCCCTCACCCTCTACTAAACGCCCCCATTTTAGCTGTGGCTCCATTACAGGTTAGGCCAGGGTTTTTTTTTTTTTTTTTTTTTTTGAAGAGCTCGTCTATTTAAGATCAGGTTTACTTGTATCAAAAGTCAAAGGGTTTTTTATATTGTAGATGTTTCCGTCTCACTGAAGTTTCTCTGTGAAGGACCTTAGATGTAGATTGAGAACAATGGCAAAGCGGACAAGTTAAGTAAGGAACCTTATTCGATGTTTGTCTTTCTTTCGCAGAGAGAAAGTCTAATACTACAGACCTCCTGCCTGGCATTGACTTACTGGTCATGGAAGGTACTTAACTTGCCCTCTAACCAGAGCTCCCGAATGCTTATATGAAGGGGTTTTCTGCCCCCCCCCCGCAGGGTCCTTCACAAGAGAAACTTCCTATGAGATATTAGTATATTAGAAAGCTGTGTTTGGATAGCTACATGCAAAGTTTAAGTCTTTTTGAAGCAGTGGAGGTACAGTAAATATGTAAGTTTTTCATAACTATCCAGATTCAATGCCAATTTTTTTCTGTCCATGAAAATAGGTATTCGGTAAGTACATTTACTCTGCTTAAAATGGTTGTTTTATGCGTTGTATGATGAAGAGCATGACCAGTTCTTACCACATTCCCAAAAACTTGCCTGATGTCACACAAACCAGCATGTCCTGTTGTATTTACGTAACCTGACACTATATATCAGTTATATTGTTTGGCTTTGTCTGACTTTAGTTTTATATTTTGAAAATGTGGCCCTTTAAATAGTAGCACCAGGAGAGTATTCAGTCATTGTAAAATTGGTAAATAATTGGAGGACTTGGAAATGTTTGGCTATGAATCCTAATGTCTGCCGTAATGCTGGGTGTGTCTTCCCCTGTTGCTTTCAGACTGGTTGCTGGTGGTATTGGTGGTGTTGGGCTTCCTGTTACTTGTGCTCTTCATTGCGATTTGCTGGTGCCAGTGCTGCCCGCATACATGCTGCTGCTATGTCAGCTGCCCCTGCTGTCCTGAGAAGTGCTGCTGTCCCAGGGCTTGTGAGTATGAATCATCTGCCGTG
Organism: Mormyrops attenuatus; assembly: GCA_026777985.1. Classification (NCBI taxonomy): domain Eukaryota; kingdom Metazoa; phylum Chordata; class Actinopteri; order Osteoglossiformes; family Mormyridae; genus Mormyrops; species Mormyrops attenuatus. The sequence continues at coordinate 2,706 of JAODKC010013036.1, forward strand.
GCCTAAACGTAAAGCAGCACTTCAGGCATGATTCTTTTTCAGAGTTTCCTGTTTATGAAATGAATTCATATTTGGATAAGCCGCTGTGAAATTCAAGCTGCTTTTTTTTTATTTAAAAAGGCTTATTTGGAAATAGCTGCATATTGCTTTGCCTGTTAAGCACGTCATGGTTCTTCCTTGATCTCATTGGACAGTGTATGAGGCAGGAAAGGCGGTGAAGTCGGGTGCGCCGAGCCTGTACGCCCCCACCCTCTATGCCCCTAGTATGTACGCTCAGCCCCCATACGGCAGCATGGTGCCAAACCCCTCTGCCATCCCAATGCTGCCCATGCCCACTGTCCCCCCATCAAACGGTTATTTTGGACACAATACAGCAGACTTGGATGGAGCCAGTTCAGGTAAGAAATGTTGTTTTAAAATCATTGCCATCCCATTTGATGGTCTCTACTATGCTTCCTGTAATATCTGCCTGACTTCTATGTGGAGAAAAGTGTCTGTTAGCTAAACAAATATATAGGATATGCTCTGTGCTCTCTCTGACCACCATTGAATTGTGTTGGATGAGTATGTCTTATCAGTCTGTCAGTTGATTGATTTAAAATTAAATTTTAATCAATCAATGGATACATATTGTAATTTCTCAGTTGTTAAAATTAGTTTTAAGACCTGCAGATTGTGAGACGAGCTGGGGTAAGTCTTTGTGATTGAATACCTTTTCCTTTTTTGCTGTAGTTGGACAAGGTTCCCAGGTTCCTTTACTGAATGATCGGGACATTGGGGGGAGTGGAAGTGAGTATGTTGGAATTGTGCTTCATGATTCCAATGGCATCTCTCACACACACCTGAATGTGGTTTTGCTGTCTTGTTTAACTGTCACTAAGCTTGTTGTTAGTTTGTCTTGGCTAGTTCAGTGTTTCTAACTAACACTATTTTTTTGCATAAACAATTTGGTGACTTTTTAAATACCATATAAGCAAAATTGAAAGGGGGGTTTTCAGAGTCGTTTTCTGAGCACAGTGTAACCTTGTGCTTACAACACGAAAGCTTTGCTTTATATGATGACAGTATATGCCTGCTTTCAGCACGCAGTGGTTACCGTATCCAGGCCAACACTGATGGAAATGCCACTCGTGTGCTGTACTACATGGAGAGGGAGCTGGCCAACCTGGACCCCACTCGACCTGGCGATAGCTCGGGCAATTACAACCGCTGTCAGTTTATTCATCTCTTGGTTGCTTCTTTTTCGTTATTGCCTCACTACTGGAATGACAGCACTCACATTTAGAGTCTGTTACGATTGTAATTTTACACTTTGCTGTGACCTTTGTCAGTGATGGAAGGGATGAGCGAGGTCAGCTCACTGCACGATGACCTGGACTCCCGGAATCGTGGCAGATCACAGGCACCTCACCTGAGCACGGTGCCGGACCAGGATGAGAACATGAGCACTATTAGCAGTGTATCCCAGTATGCCCGGCGCAACCACAGAGGGCCAGGGGGCAGTAATGCACCCTCTGGGGGATACATGGCTGCCCGTGGACGAGCACGCTCTGTCGACTACCTGGATGATGTTGCTCATAGTTACCATGACAACTATTCTTCCCCACGGGATGAAAGAGGAGCTAGAAGAGGCAGAGGAGGGTATATGCTAAATTTCTTATGATTGTTTTCCTATGCACCTAGAACACTGTAGCCTGTACTTCACTGCATGCGAAAACTGGATTGACACATTTATTTTGATATGAAGTTCAAGGCTGAAATGTAAAAATACAATTTTTTTTCTCATTCAGATTGGATGAAGGGAGCATTTCTAGTGACTATAACCGATATGACCGGAACAGGCCTGATTACTCGCGTGGTGACTGGCACCCAAGGGGTGGCAGATACGAGGGCAGGCGCAGCCGTAGCAGAGATGACCTGACAGACCTGGAGAGGGAGCGTGGGAGGGGTGACAGAGGTTATTATGACGATAGCTTCTTGACGGAGGCGCTGCCGAGGAAGGAAATGGGTGAGCAGCAACGGGTCCACAACCCAAAAAGCCGTAGCAGAGATGACCTGGTGGACCTGGAGAGGGAGCATAGGAGGGGTGACAGGGATCACTATGATGATGGCTTCCTGAAGGAGGCGCTGCAGAGGAAGAAAATGGGTGAGCAGCAGCGGGCCCGCAGTCGCGACAGGCTGGACAGTGAGAGTGAGCGCTCAGAGCGCAGCAGAGCAGGGCGCGGGCCCCCGCCTTTACCCCTAGTGCCACCTTCCTCCTACCCTGATCACCGAAATGATGACTTCCCGCCCCCTCCCCCACCCTACAGTGAGGATGAGAGCGTGGCGTCTTCCAAGAAAAGCAACCTGCGAAAGGTGAGTATGAATCTTAACTGAAAGCGAAGTATTCTCTCAAGCCATTTAGATGTTTATTTGGACTTTAATAATGTCCATTATATACAACCAATTAAATGGACATTTGGAATACTTGTAACTATACATTGTATGTCTGGACTTGTATGGAGGATTATTCGGCTAATACTGCTCTTTGCATTTACTTTTCAGAATGGAGCTGTGAGTCGGGAGAGCTTGGTTGTGTAAAGTGCATTAAGTATGGGAATCTGTTTCTGGAAAAGATTACAGAATAAATCTGTAGCATGTTTTTAATCCATTTTATGAACTACTACTAGTACTTATTTTTGAATACCACTGGCTTTGTGTACATAGGCTTTCCTAATCAGTCAGTAAAAAATGGGCAGGTTTAAGCTTGAGTTGATACAAATTTATCAAACAAATATAATTGCTTTCAATCCCTGAACATTAAACTGTGTAATCTTGATTTATTTGCATATCATCCTTTTCAATATGAATAACTATGTACATCTTTTTTTCACAAGTCAGCAAGTGCATTTTTATATGGAGAACTTTTCTGTCTTATCTTAAACATTTTGTATGTAGCTAAATGTATTAACTTTAACAATATAACTGTCTGTGACATTCTTGCAGGTGGTTGGTGTCTGAAATATTGAAGATGTGCATGAATTTGGTTGCTTACCATTGACCTATTTTTGTAAACTTTTTTTTATATATATATATATATATATATCAACCCCCCTCCTCCCCATACCTAAATTGTACTATGTAAATGGTGAAATGATTACAAGTGGATCTTTTTCTTTTTCTTAACCCCCCTGGCATGGAATTCCCAGTAGCAGAAGGCAGCTTAAGAATGCACAGAATGGTGCTGGAGAGTGGCTTGCCCACACACACGCGCAGATGACAAAATACTGTCGTCATAAGCCAGCATAGTTTATACTGTGTCCAAATGGACAAATGGGATTGAAAGAGTTCTATTGGCAGTCCTTCTCTGTTGATGTCATATATCCCAGTGTTCTCTTCAAAATTCCTTGTCCCCCAGTTGCTGTCATTAACAATGCCTTATTTGTTCATTCAGTTCTATATCATGTCGCTCTCTAAATGCTTTTGATTTAGTAATCTCGCTGAAATACCACAAACCAACAGTGGAAGTGAGTTATGGCTGTATTTGTTGCTGTGTGGTTTTATTCAACGGGAATTTAATGTCTTGAAAATGTAAATGTATTGATTTTAATTTTTTTTTTAATAAATTCATTTTTTCAAATCTCAATACTGATTTGGTGGTTCTGTAACATCCCACAATGACCATGTGATCATGTCCTCTTCTGGAAGTCTTGTATGCTGTGAAGTATTGTATAATTTCATGTACTGCAAATCATCTGCAACTGGACATATTTAATCAGTAAAAGTTTTCTTTTGTTTGTTTTTTAAACCCATAGACTCAAGTTTAACACATTGCATTACTTGTGCAAATTCAAATTCAAGAGTAATTTATCGCCACGTAACTTATTTGATATTTGGATTTAAGTGTAGTGCAGCAGTAGGAGAGGATGCAAAAAGAAGACTTACAGCATGGTAAAATGCCATTAGATGCATTAAGTACACTTAAATACAGTGCGTGTGTGTGTGTTGTGAGGTACTGTTAGTGGAAAAATTGTTGGTCTCAGTTCCCCCCTTCCTAAAGCATGTCTAGCATTCAGTGCAATTTCCTGGTTGGAGTGAATTGGGATGTGATGTCCTATGATCTTTGATAGCTTGGATGTCATTTGTTCCAGGTTCCTCTTCATTCATGCATGTTTGCTTCTATTACCGATGGTACTGGATGATGTTAAGGTACTTTGAATGATAGCTGTGTAGAACTCAACCTCCAGCTGTTTGATTCTGCACTTTGACGCAGTACCGGTATCTGTTGAACCTTCTTGCATTCATGATTATATTTAATTCCCTTTTGAAATGCCTGTATCAAGAAATTTGAAATTGTTTAATTATTTGTTGTTAACAAGCAAATCTATGCATCATGTTACTTCCTGAGTTGTCTTTTGCTAGGTTTGAAACCGGTTTCGTTGTTATTTTTTGATTACTCCAATTAAGCATACTTATAGGTCTTGGCTGAGTTGTCCTGAGGAATCCAGTAACACTTTGAGAGAATGATGTCTAGCTGAAATAGTACTTTGGTCATACTAAGAGTTGCACTGAATATGTGTACAGGTGGAGTGGCACAGATGTGAGGGTTTATGACAGCTGGTTAACTTGCATAATTTTCGGACTAGGGGGATGAAGGGTTTGTCTTCCCCTTGCTGCTCTGGTACTCCCTTTGTAGGTCCTTTTGTGTTCCAGATCACAAGCTGTTATTGACCAGCTATGCAGTTGTTTAGTAACTTCTGGTAGAGAGATGTCTCTTGGGTTGAATAGCCCTAAATAATTTCTTCAGTTGTAGCCTAAAACAAAATAAGGGAAGTGTACCCTTTTATAAGCCATCTTTTTTTGAAGAAGTGGTAGCTGGCCTCTGGTTTTGTTGGGCTGTTACATTAATGGTATACCGCAGGTTTGGCTGGTTCCTGTACTGTATAGCTAAATAACTGTATGTATCCCCTGCCTTCAAAGAGAGAATACTGCCTCCTACTGGCATGTCTAGATTCCAGATTCTGCAACAGTAGAGTAAGGATTGCAAATTTTGCTTTTTAATAGTGAAATTGCTTTAAAAGTTGGAGAAATTGTTTTCAACACCAGTTACAGCTACCGCTTCATGTCTAATAGCACTTGACATACTTGGAATATACCTTTTATTACTTGTAATTCATAATACAGGGGGCAGAAAGTGAGTAGATGCTTGCCTCTCAAACAATGCATGGATAATCACACAGTTCAAGATTTTTTTTTTTTATGAACATGACTCCTTTAAAAGATAGAAATGAACAAGCTGCCTCACCCTTGCCTGCTCACCTTTCGGCAGTCAGTATTGGCGCTAGTCAGTGATTAGTAATCCATAGTGTTTGCCAAATGTGTGTTTTTCTCGAGCCCAAGGGAGGGATGTGTGGGACATGCTGGGGGAGGGAGGTGGCACAGCCCCATACGCCTGTGCTGGGTGTCACTGCTCTGCTCTTCATTCGCTACAAGCCAACTGAAAAGGTAAGAGCTGTGATGCTTGAAAGACGTGCTTGGTTTTAGCGTCTGTAAGTGGAAATGCTACTGATATTTCTGGCATCTTTATATTGTTTATGTAAAATCAAACCCTCATCACCCGCAGTTTTTGTATTTGTGATTATATTTGATAATTTTAATAGGATATTTCTTCTGTACCTTTAGGCATGCCAGTCTTGTAATGGATATGGATCTGAGACAGGCGAAGTTGGGTGTAGCTAGGTGCTGAGATCAGGATTTCAGTAAATATCATGCCAAGATAGCTTTTGCTCTTGCAATAGAATAGGTTGTGTAACTGTAAAAATGTAAACCTTTGAAAATTGACATTTCTTTAAATTTACTATATCTATAGTAAAACATAACAAATTAAAAATCTTTGTCAGTTTGTTGCGCATGTTTTTTACTGCATCATTCATAGTGGTCCCTTTTTCACTTTGCCTTGACCCCCAGGTTTAATGTTTCAATATATAGTTTAATTGCGTTTTCATAAACTTTAACTTCCAGTAAATTGCTGTGATTTGGGGCACCCTAATTCCCTCTGTATGCGGCTGGAGCAGAGCACGAAGTGGGTATGGTGCTGTGTGCAGGTGGAGCAGAGCACCAAGTGGGTATGGGGCTGTGGGCAGGTGAAGCAGAGCACCAAGTGGGTATGGGGCTGTGAGCAGGTGAAGCAGAGCACCAAGTGGGTATGGGGTTGTGTGCAGGTGGAGCAGAGCACCATGTGGGTATGGGGCTGTGTGCAGGTGGAGCAGAGCACCAAGTGGGTATGGGGCTGTGTGCAGGTGGAGCAGAGCACCAAATGGGTATAGGGCTATGTGCAGATGGAACAGAACACCAAGTTGGTATGGGGCTGTATGCCGTTGCAGCAGAGCACCAATTGGGTATGGGGTTTTAGGCAGGTGAAGCAGAGCACCAAGTGGGTATAGGGCTATCTGAAGGTGGAGCAGAGCACCAAGTGGGTATAGGGCTATCTGAAGGTGGAGCAGAGCACCAAGTGGTTGTGGAGCTGTGAGCAGGTGGAGCAGGGCACCAAGAGGGTATGCAACTGTGTGCAGGTGCAGCAGAGCACCAAGTGGGTATAGGGCTATGTGCAGGTGGAGCAGAGCACCAAGTTGGTATGTGACAGTACACAGGTGGAGCAGAGCACCAAGTGGGTGTGGGGCTGTGTGCAGGTGGAGCAGAGCACCAAGCGAGTATGGGGCTGTGTACAGTTGGAGAAGAGCACCAACTGGGTATAGGGCTGTGAGCAGGTGGAGCAGAGCACCGAATGGGTATGGGGTTGTGTGCAGGTGGAGCAGAGCACCAAGTAGGTATGGGGCTGTGAGCAGGTGGAGCAGAGCACCAAGTGGGTGTGGGGCTGTATGCAGGTGGAGCAGAGCACCAAGTGAGTATAGGGATGTGAGCAGGTGGAGCAGAGCACCAAGAGGGTATGGGGCTGTGTGCAGGTGGAGCAAGCACCAAGAGGGTATGGGGCTGTGTGCAGGTGGAGCAGAGCATCGAGAGGGGATGGGGGGGGGGGTGTAACCCCATCTGTCTCTGTGATCTTGACATAGATATATCTGTAAGGCTTACTTAACAAGGTCATTTAGTATAGCTTTATACCTAGTAAGGAGCAAATATAGTAATTTTCTTTATGATTAAAAAAAATTTGTAATACTAAGTCAATTCTCAATGAATTATTCATTTAAGTTTTATATTCAGTTTACAGCAATAATGCCGTAATTATATTGATATACTGAACTACTTTATGGATATTTACTAAAGCATTTTTGTAAATTATTAATCACTGTGCTGCTCACTGAAATCAAAACACAATGAAGACAATTCACAATTTCTGAAAAAGTGGTTTCACTCTGTCAACCTTAAATTATGAATAAGGAAGATAATGAATTGCTACATTATGGATTGGATAACTCTTAAATCTTAAAGCAGTTTTCAAAAGAATATGGACAAATTATGATGAAAAGCGTGTATTAGTTTTGTGGGGCTGTGAAGGATACCATTATTTTCTTTTAAGTTACATATGAGGGTTTTCAATGTTTTTATGAAAACAATTTACCTTTTAAGGGAAGACTTACAATGTTGTGGAATTAACCTTCAAATTAACTAGATCACACACATTTCTATATCTGTTGGCCAATTAACCTTTGTTATTCATTTTAGTACTGTGCTGTATTGTGTAATTAAATAATTATTTATTACTTCATCTTCCTATCATAACCATATAAATGCACACCTCTCCACTTTGTGTCATGCATTCCTCTTTATCTCAAGTTAATATATTTTAAGACAATTACATCATACAGTGTGCAAAAATAGATTCACTTGTTCATGATTGTGATAAAACAAAGGCAAGACGAAAAAGATGAGGGTCAGGGTTTGCAATTACCTAATGCTCCTAGGACCCATGAAGTAAAAAGAAAGGCAGACAGAGGGAGAGGCCGAGAATCTGAGAAAAGGGGATTGTTGTGATTAAAAGACAATTATGTGTGTGCATCAACTTCCCTGTGCTGGTCAGTGTCAGGCTCGGGCCGTCCTGTTCTTCTCCCTGGGCAGCACATCAGAACAATGCTGCCTCTGTTAGGGAGGGCAGAGGCACATCTCATAGTGCGACTGCACTCACACTTATTGTTTACTCCAGTGTTTGCAGTCATTAGCTTCCACTATGCTGCAGCTTTGATTGCCATAGAAGAAGGAAGGGGCATTTTCACTTCCATAATTTTGAGATTGTCTTGGTCACCTATAGGCAGGCCTCTGTGGTACCAAAGGTTTATCATGTGTGGCTGATGCATGAAGCAGAGTCTGCTGTAAGTCTGAAGTTAACTGTATTTAAATCACAAGATTCCGTTTTATCTACTGAATGAAAATACACCATTATTTAAAAGATGCACATTTCCATTGCATGATTTCATATGTCAGTCTACCTGTGCAATACTGACCTTTTAATATTAATGTGAACTGGATCAATTGGTAAGATTATATTATTGTTAAAAAGACTTAAACCAATGGCTTAATTTTCTAAAGTAGTCACAGACAACACTGAGGAGAGAAAATGAATTTTCCTACATGCTGATACCTATCTGTGTTCACAGTGGTCAACTAAGGATGGACTAAGGAAACTGCTATTCTTCTGAGTTGTTTTTACTTTGGAGGACTGGGAAACAGTGCAGTCCTTTGTGGTGCTGACAGTGCAAGCCATGGATTTATGAATGACCATGCCTAGGGATGGAACAATACTATTATCCTGAGGGACTGATTTTCATACAGGAGGGAGGGTGCCTGAGTATAGAAGGGAGAGTCCAATGAAGGAGGGGAGTATTTACCCCGCCGTCCTAATGGGGCATGGTACAGAGAGAGCCGAAGCAGACACGTCCCAGAGCACACCCACTGGACATCTATGTGGGACCACTAACTCATGCTAAGAAAACTGAAGGAGAGAGGAAAAGGCCTAGCCACTCGTCTGTTTAGTGAGTTACGTTATGTTATATTACACATTTTAGAATGATTACAGTAGAATACATAGTATTTTATATATTTTTAAGCATTTTTTCTGCTGGCTATTGAATTGTATTTTTTTCTCATTCAAGGTGCTAGTGCATATGCTTTATAATTCATTATATTTAGCACACCCTCGATTTTGCTTAGTTTTAATATATAATAGCTTCTTGTGGAATTCTAGGTAAATGCAGTCCATGGAACTTATTGTCTCAAAATGTCAGTTTTTGAAGTCTAATTTAGAGAAATTTGCTTAATCTTTCAATGCTAAAATATCAGTACTTTGATAATAACTTTTACATAAAGGTAGTTAAATTGGGTTTTTACATTAGATGTAGTTGATTTTTAAATCTTTGTTAATATTCCTTAATTGGACTGTTCAGTTGATGAAAATCCTCTTTTTTATCGTTATATGAAGCCCAGGTTAAAGTTTAGCTTTTCTATATTTGTTTTATCAAATAAGTGGAATCTCAATTTTCATAACTCTTCCAAATTCTTCCATTGTAATTTCTAATTGTCAACAGTTTTTTTTTCTTTTTACTGTAGGTTTAATACACAGACCAGCATTAGAATTCAGAGAGATTTAGGGAATTCTAGGTTTGAGAAAAGGGAGAGGGAGGCTAGAGGATGGTATTTAGGCATGACATAATTACCTAATATCTTTGTTCTTTAGTGTCCTAGAGGAAGACTTGCATGCTCAGTGTCTGTGCTGAAGTGTTCTTGTATTACATTTGGAGTCTTTCTTAAGTAGCAATGTCATACACTATTCAAACCATGTAAAACCTGTATATGACAGATTTTTTGTTTGAAAGATAATGAATGTAGAGGACTCTTTTCACCATATGCTCATGTTTTGTGTCTGTAGTTACTTCCTCTGCATGGGGGAATGGTTTCTTTGACTGTTGTACAAATTACAAGTGTTTTTTGCTCTTAGAGTCAAGATACATTTTTGCTTTTGCTCAGTGGCAGTATTTTGTGTTCCATGTGTTTCATGTGTCTTGCTTTGACTGCAAAGGTCCAAGGACTGCAAAATGCTTGTCATTTTTAGCATTGGTATGCTTGCATACCTTTTAACTTACTTGTCATGGTTTTTCCGGAGTTTGGCTTCTGAGATTGCCAATTGTTGCCCCCTGCTGGGGAGAGGAAGAGATAGCTCTCTGGTGAGAGGGGCCCTGTCGCTCGCCATCTGCCCAGTGGGCCCAAGCCGGGCCACGCAGTGCAGGGCTCCAGTAACTGAGCCAGAGACACAGCTTGCCAGCAGAGATCATGCTCACACAGGCATGTACGCACACACAAACACACACCCACACACAATGTAAACAGCCTGGCCATTCTGCTACTGTTCTCCACTCACTATACAAACAGAATCTCTTTACTTATCATATAGCCTTTGTGTTTCACCATTTCTTGTTGTTTCGTGTTCACCCTTTATTTGTTACTTTGGTTTATGAATATCTTCTCAGACCTACCCATTGACGTTAACTACACTGTACGTTATAAGTCATCACTCTGCTTGTATAGTTGATTTTAAAGATTTTTTACATCCCTCGCTGCATTTTTCAGATGTCTTTTAAGCAGCATAGCTTTTGAGTTGCACAATATATGAAGCAATTTAGTTTGCTGGGTTATTTGCCATATTGCTTCTATCGCTCAAGGTAGCAGGAAGTAGGTAATTGTCCAAGCTACTTTGTAAAGAGAAGGTCGGTGTCCTTCATGAGTAAGCCATGCTATAAGTCATCATGCCTGTGGCTGTGATTTGCACAATTCCTCTGATTGTGAAGGAACCAGAAAAATAATTCTTTTGGCTTTGATGTACAGGATGTGACAAGGGGTACTTGTGTCAAAAGACCATCTGTCCTGTTGGTAATTATAGCCGGTGGTTGTATCAGATTGGGACTCTGTGGCAAGCTGTGTGAGGGCATGTTCTGAAGAACTTACCACTGTGCTGCCTTAATGTCAACAACATTTTTTTTGTTCTAAACATTTTAATGTTCTCTTGATTTTCCTCCAAAATGGCACTACTGTTTAAAATAATAGTATTAAATATTTTACAAACAAACAAGCCTGTGGGCCATAGTTGAGAATACGTCACACTGCCACTAGAGAAGAATGGGATTGCGATTATATTAGTTACTTGGCAACTGCTGCAATATAAACTTAATGCAATTCTGCAATATTCATAACTTGAAATGCTTGACTTGCTATTGTGTGACTGTTAAGAAATGGTAATAGGAGCCCGTGAATAGCATGTATTTTCATTTTCTTAGTGTTTATTGCCATGTATTTGCAGAATGATTAATATTCTTTGTTTTGCTAGGATAAAAATCATATCTTGGTATCGGAATGTTATTGGTTGTGATCGCTAACATCCAAACGTTATCATATAGGCCTAACTATAGTACCTGTCATCTGTTCGGCTTGTTGTTGTGGACGAAAATGTCCAGGTACTGATATTTCATCTGAGTTGTGGCTAGTGAGACTATGTGTATGCAGCAAAAAGGTGTGTTTAGTTTAATTATCTAAAGAATGATGTCTTTTTCTTATTTCTTGGTGCATGTTAGGACAATAGTGATGTGTCTGGACTTTGGCCATAATATGCCATCTAACTTTTATTTACTGATTACAGTTATGTTCTATTTCTGTCATTGTTTAAGCTATACATACTGTATGTTCCCCAGTCCAGTTTTTTCTATATTAAACAAAGATATTACTTTGCTGCTAATGAATCGTAATTCATGCGGCATGAGCCTAGCTGTACTGATTTTTTGGAACACACACTTCTATGTAGTTTAAGCCCCCTTTTGGCCCTGATCATTTTAGTCAACTATAAATATTGTATTCATTCTTTTTATTTTTTAAAATAATCTCTGTATAGTGTTACATGTCAAATATCGTGTTCATAATTTATTTATATAACACGTACATATCTTCACACACATGCATACTCACACAGTTCTTGGCAGAAATTGACAAGCGTCTGCTTGTGCCTAATAAAGAGCAGTTACAGTTGCACATCACCACCTTGTTCAGATCAGACAACCTGCAGCAACTGTCACCTCACCATTAGTGCCTGAGATCCGGTTGGCAGATTCTTGAACTCTGCACCACAGTGGTGTAATTTGCACCCATATACACATGGGCGGACCTCTGCTTAGTGCAAGTCTCACTCACTAAATGTGGAGACTGTGCGAGACTGACAGTGGAGGCGGGAATAGGGAGGCGGAAGGTCACATAGCGGCTTTGTTACTACAGGGGTTATTGGCTGCAGCAAATTGGCATGTGGTGTGTGTGTGGGGGGGCGGGGCGGGTCTGGCATGTGCTGCATTCATCTGCACCAACAGTGCCTCATGAATGCTACATTCAGGGGAGTGTCCTGACCCAACACCTACCCTCACCTCCTGTTAAATATTTATCTATTTGCTTTAGGATAGCCCTCCTATGTATGACATCCTAGTCTTTTTGCTTGCCAACAATGTGGATGATGAGATAATGCAATGAAAACTCACATTAAAGTACAAAGAAGTGGCTGCAATACGCAGAAGACCACAGTAAATGGCAACTCAGAGAACTACAATAACACAAGCCATAGTCCAATGGCCACCTTTTCATTTGCTGATTAATTCAGATACTTTAATTACATTCTATAAAGACATATACAGCATATAAATGGTACAGTAGTTAATCTTTTGCCTCCCCTACATGTGTAAGCTGTGTTGATACTATTTCGGATTTACTGTAGTATTAAAGAACCTTGGTAGATGGAGCATCAACTGGAAGATATGTCAAGAAGGGCAAGGTATGCATGGTGTGGGCCCCAGGCAGTGTGAGAAATTTCTAGATGCATATTCAAGACTGCCCACGGCACACAGTTGTGTAGCCTGCAACAGTCATTTTTTTCTTTTTCTCGGCCATAGCCCTCCACGGAGAGCAGCATATTCCACTCAGGGAGGACCAAAGAAAAACCCGTGAACTTCACTGCAGCTGGCATGAGGCAAGTTAAACAGGGCTCTTTACTGTTTACTGTGTTGGGATCATTGTATGGCTCTGTTCTGTTAGCACATAGCTCACTGTAATCTCAGTTCAACTTCAAGAAATTATGGCTGGGTTACCGTACATTCATGGAATGCCTTCATTTTGTATTAACAAAAGTGGATTTCAAACTAGCTTCTGTGCAGTACTTTACAAAATTGGACTAATTGTATATGGAGTAGACAGATATAATCTAATATAATCTTTAATTAACTAATATTTGATATAATTATTCCTCTGATTAATGTTTTAAAAGAATTTATTGAGTAAGACTACTTATTTGATTACTTTTCACACTGGACTTCGAAGGGTTATGATTTTCCAGTTGTAAAGAGAGTTGTGTGTGATTTGTTTTAATATATGCTGTTTTATATGACTGCCCATCATCTTTTAAGAGAGAGTATGTATGTTGCCTCCCCACTTATGACATCACATTCACACTTTCATTCCTTACAATAGCTTATAATGGGGTACACAGTATTAAAGTTAATGCATAACCTTTTCCCAAAGACAATGAGCTCTCAAACTAAACACTAGAAATCATTTAATTAGTGTTTCAGGGTTGGACTGTAGTTGCACTGATGGACTGTGAAACTGATTGAAAGGATTCAGCTGATAATTTGACATCAAATGTTTTGGTGTAGGTTTCCGGTATTGTAATAAGTCATTATAATCGGCATGACCATCTTACACTATAATCATGGAGGAGTTCAAAAACGTGTTGCGTGATTGGTCACTCTGACTTGGTGCCAGGCCAGAGTTTGTGCCAGTAGGAGAGCTGATGTCATTGACTGGTGCTGATGTCACTTGTTTCTGCAGAACGAGAGAGGAGGGACCGGCAGACTTGTTATGAATTATCTTCTGGTGCCGGAAGGAGGAATCACAAGAAAATAGTGAAGGGTTGAAAGAAAGTAGAAACTCAGTAATTCTACTGTTTTGTTAACCACTTCATGATTGCTATTTTAACTTGTACTAATTATTCATATATTTAACATGAGATATTTATCAAATTATAAATGAATCGAAAATACAGTAAAGTTTCCAGTGCACAGAATTTTTCCGAAGTGTTGTATATTAAAGGCAGTATTTCCATCTATTGCAGAAATCAAGTGATAATCTGAAGACATGTGGTACCCAGAACTGCTACTTCCTATTTTGCTGATTATAAAAGGTTTTATCCTGTTTTTGAAATTATGTTAGTTATAAATAACATTAAGAGGATTCCATGCATAAACAAAGAAAATTGTATTACAGGCACCCTCAATCAACCTCTTGTCTTTTTGTACATAATGACCACCTCTTATGTTACCACGTGACACATCTGTTCAAATTTGTACTGGAAATACAGGAGAATACAGTTTATATTGTTAGTATTTGTCCTTTTTTTTTTAAATTTACTTATTTTCTTCCTGAAAGTGATAAAGAATGGATTGATTTGTTTTTAATATTCATAGTATGTTATAATAAATATAAAAAATAGTTATAATTATTTGGCATTGATTTGTAGAAGGCAAGGCTGACTTTCTGTTCCCATTTCCCATCATCCCTCTCTCCCAGACGCCAGTGCCCAGTGGAATGTATGGATGCCACGGGACATCTCAGCCATGACTAACTCATGCGTGGTCATCCCTTGTACCTTCATGTACCCATCAAACATTCGTCCCTCACGTGGTGTGCATGGCATCTGGTACTTCGGCCAGCCTTACCCACAGTTCTTTCCCCCTGTGGTCTTCAAATCACGCACCGACATAGTGAACGAGAGCTACAAGGGCCGCACAAAGCTTTTAGGTGACCTGAATCAGAGGAACTGCACCCTGCGCATCAGCAATGTTGGCGCTGAACATTCTGGGAGGTACTACTTCCGGGCAGACCTAGGGGGTGCCAACATCTTTACCTACCCCGACTTCTCCGAGCTCAAGGTGTTGGGTATGTTGTGTGGGGTTAGAGGGCTTGGTTTTTAGCTTGCATGGGTAACTGCATGCTGTCGCATCACTGCCTGGTTTAATCTTGTATGAACCAAGTAATCAGAGGGAGGTAGGTTAAACCAATTGGTGACATCCAGCACAAAAGAATCTCACCCACAAAACTCATTTTCCTCCTCACTGCTAACTGATAACTGGAAAGTGTCGATATTTTCTGATGATGACTTGGTGAGATTTTTCTTGATATTTGACATTGATGGTGTAATTTCCCTCAAGGTTGCCTGTATCTTCAATGTACAGTTTATTCACAATTAAATTTTACTGTTAAGTTATCCAGACAGAACAGTGCTAATTGGGCACCACAAAATGGAAATACTCACAGACGGCTGAAAAATTCTTGCGAGCCCCAATTTAATACACTTCTATTGTGCTGAAAAATATCTCTTAAATTTCACAGAATTCTGTTCTGACTGGGGCTTTGGTATTATACCATGAGCACGATGACATTTAGCATCTTGTTCATTCAGTATGGATCTTTCATTTTTCGTACTCGGTCTTTGTAATTGCGTCTCAATGCTACGCCTTTGTCTGCCTTTCAGACCAACCCAATATTGACATCCCTGAAGAGATTGTTAGCAATGAGAACTTGGATCTAACATGCTATGCCCCGGACAACTGCCCCGACATGAGCCCCGAGATCAGCTGGCTTTACACAGACTACCTGCTGGATGCTGAATTCAGCTCCGACTACGTGGAGGAGGGAAACACAGCAGTGTTGTCCAGCACGCTTAGCTTCATCCCCAAGCCCATTCACAATGGCATGCTGCTGGGCTGCCGGGTCCATTTCCCCAACACTAGCTTCATCTACGAACGACTCGTCTCCCTCGATATCAAATGTAAGAGTCACTTACTCTTAGTTCAATATACTGGTCACAGATGCCTGCAAGAAAAGAAAAACGGCGAGTGTGACTGCCCATTAATTCAATTATATTGTAATTGTAATATTATATTGTATATTTATTTGACTTTTGGCATGCAGGGAGGGTAGCGCTCACTCTGTATGTAAGCATCTGGCAGAGAGAAATACATATCACATATATTTCTATGTGTGTAACAATGGTAAGTGTGTAATACAGTACTGTACAAAAGTCTTAGGCAGTGGAAAAAATGTTTAAAGCTATTTATCTGACTAGTAAGTGTATATTTGCTCAGAAAAAAACACATTTAACATTGGAACATATGTAAATTAAGAGTGACAACTAACAAGAATTTCTTGTGATATCTTGCTGGATGACTGTGCATTTCTTCAGTTCCCAAACATTTTTTTCAATGGCACCCCACCTTTTCCATGTATTCATTAAATTTCACCATCAGTTAATTCATTAATTTAATTAAATATATCCATGAAGTATTGATTAGCGTGTCTTGCAATGGATTGGCACCCCTTCCTGGGTTATTCCCTGCCTTGCATCTGTACTTGCTGAGATAGGGTCTGGGCCTCCATGACTCTGAATAGGACAAGTGGGTATAAAAAATGGGTGGATGGATGGATGGATGGAATTGATTAACCAAACATGCTGGGGTAGTGGTCGAATTAAAAAGTACATGCTGTATTGGATGGTTACTGCAAATACTAGGTGACATTCAGTTTTGGATCTAACACCCTTTGACAGACATCACACCATACACCAACATGAGGATCATTTACACATCGTTTTCTTTGACTTTGCAGGGTACTGTATACATCCATCCATTTCACTTGTCCTGTTCAGGGTTGTGACCTATCCCTGAGGCTACAGGTGTGAGGCAGGGAATACCTAAGGATGGGGCACCAATCCATCACAGGGCACACTCTTGATTTACTCACACATGCAAAACTATGGGTAATTTTGTAACTCCAATTCACCTTCGCATATTTTTGGACTATGGGGGGAAACTGGAGTACCTGGAGGAAACCCCACAACGACTTAGGGAGAACATGCTAACTCCACACACATCGAGCCATAGTGGAAACTCAAACCCTGGTTGCAGAGGGGTGAGGCAGCAGTGCTAACCACTGTGCCATCATGCCACCCCTGCACTGTTGCCTAACACCTTTTGTTTTTCCCTGATACTGATGTGCCTGGATTCATCCTGACAGACTCTCCTCGCTCTGTCTGGGTGAATGTGTCCCGGGAGGTGATGGAGGGCAGCTCAGTGTCACTTTACTGTGAAGTGGACAGCAACCCTCCTCCCCGCATCTCTTGGATGTTTGGTGATGAGGAGCTGCTCTGGGATACGGCCTCGAACGTCTCCCTTCAGCTGGAGCAGGTGGGCTCCCTTCAGGATGGAGTCTACACCTGCATTGCTGACAATGGATATGGCACCATGAACAGCTCCATGTACCTCGCTGTCAAGTGTGAGTCTCCAACCTGGAAATGCCGAAGGGAAATTAGACCTTAACGTTCCGTTTACAAAAGCTACGACAAGAAAGTATTTGTACATCTTAGCATGTTAAATAAATATTCACTCCCTTGAATATATACTAATATCTCATACTGTGTATGTATGTAATGTGTATATTTTTTTTCCTTTGCAGTAACGTGACATTACAAAACTGCATGTTCCAGTGCCATACCAGTACTAAGTAGCAAATAGGTAGTATTAAGTAGTAGTATTTAGCAATAAATAGGACTGATATTGTTGGGAGTAAAGAATGAGTTGTAAGAAAACTGAAAAAAATAATAATCACATTATTTAAAATTCCTGAAGCACTTTCCTTTCTCATGGCCCTTTTTTGTTTTCCTGCGTCTTTCTGCATTTTGCTTGCAGACCCCCCACGGGAGCCCTGGGTGAACAGCTCCATCACTGTGCCGGAGGGCTCCACGCTGGTCCTGCACTGCAGCACCAAGGGAAACCCCCCACCCACACTCACCTGGCTGAAGGACGGTGTCTTGGTGGGCACCATCACTGCAGAGGAGGTGTCCGTACTGGAGCTGGTGGAGCTGACCCCGCAGGGGGATGGCATGTACCGCTGCCTGGCCGAAAACGAACACGGCAGATCCAGCAGCTCGCTTAACGTCACCGTGGAGTGTGAGCCTTGAATCACTTACTCCAGCAGTTTTATTGCTTTATTGCAGGACATGTGGCCCCATCAGCATGAGTGGCATCATGTATGACAGAGTTTCCCAATTCTGTTACTGGAGGGCCAGAATCCAACACACCTCCCTGCTCAAACACATCTTCATCTGCTCTTTACCAGGTTTAGTAGGTCTGTCTAAGCAGGGAAATCTGCAAGCTGGGTTGCAAACTGGCCCTGCAGGACCGGAATTGGGCAATCCTGATGTATGATCATTTTAGCACTAGACTGACAGGACATACAGTACGGTGAAAACTCTTTTCCATTTTCCCTTCAACCGAACCTGGATTTTGCAGCATTGACTGTTTTGTGTGATAGCCCCCTTTCTTAAAGTATAGACTTCCCTACAAACCTCATAACAGGACTAGTTTAAAACTTTAATTTTGTTGTTCCTCAACCATTCTGACATAGGCCTTGCTAGTGTGTTTAAGATTGTTGTCTTGCTACCAGACCGAGATGCATATTCTTCAGTGATAACCAGGTCCATATGCAGCAAACCATAACACCACCACTACCACCATCCTTGACTTTTGGAATGAGGTCGTTATTGTGGAATGCAGCACACTGATTTTGGCTGTCACAGCACAGTCCATGTCTGCAAAATTTTCACTCATCTGTCCATGGAGAATTTTGACAGTCATAAATGTGTTTTTTGGCAAAATTCAGAAGAGTACTCATGTCCTTCTTAGTTGAGAGGCGGTTTTGCGCATGCTATTTTGCTGTGCAATTTGTTTAGCCAAGTCTGGCTGGAGGCACAATTTAAAAAATTCTGGTTGAAGTTTGGTAATTCTTTGGTAATTGGATGATTTTGTGCAAAAGGCCATTCCAAGGGAGATTGATTACAGTTGCAAACTGTACAGTATTGGACAATATGGTTTCTGGTTTAGTGGATTCATAGGGCAATGAATTAGAAACCGTTTTCATGCTCATAGGTAACAACCTTTATCCAGGATTTTAATATTGCGAGATACCACTTGAACTTGGGCTATAATTAGCTAGATAGGGAATTACTTGGAGGGGGTAGGTTTACACAAGATCTGATTGTTGACAAAAGTGTTGAAATATCTGACCCTAATGATCCCTTTATTTAGACTGGACTAGCTATTGGGGGAGTTTGCTTGTTTATTTACACTGGATGCCAGACAAAGAATCATCAAACTCCGGTGCCATTTTGCTTGTCAAACTCCCAAAATTTTTTATTTAAAACTTTGGGCTCTTGCCAAAAACCTTTTTTCACAGTGCTGTATAAACTCGCAATTAAACTTATTTTAATATACAGTGGTACCTCAGAACTCGAACTTAATCCGTTCAGAACTCAGGTTCGAAAACTAAAAAGTTCGAGTTCTGATCGAATTTTTCCCATAAGAAGTAATGGAAAACCGATTAATTGGTTCTCGGCCCCAAAAAATTACACCTAAATATGCTTTTTTTTTTAAAGCATTTAAACACACAATGAACAGGATTAAACAAGAAGAGCATATACTAAACACATCTAAGCACATTTGTCAAAACGGTAATTTGTAAAGTAAGAAAATAAATGTATCGAAACAATGTGTAAAGTTAAAAAATAATATATATATATTTTTTAACTCTTTCGTTTTAACAGTCTTGCGCTTTACCGCTTTTGGTGCGGCTTTTTTTGGAGCTATGGCTACCAATAAAAGATTAACCTGAAAAAAAAATTAGCAGTCTTAATTTTTCGCAAACACTGCGCCAACACTGTACGCCGTGCGTAACATTTTTTTCTTAATGGCTTCCAAAATGATAAAGCATGTACCCCAACACTACACCAAGCCATGCCCCAACACTACGCCAATACTAGACTATGCCATGCAGTCCATTGTTTCTTTTTATTATTACTCTGTATTCATTAATTTGTTCATAAATCGCAAACTTTTAGGTTGTAACATTTGTTACCCTTTGTTTCCGCTGAGAGACGTGCCGCTTGACCCATTTCCCCGCGCGTACAAGTTATCTTAGGTCCACGTTCACGGTTTGACTTCTGAGATTCAGATCGAGTTCTAGGTAATTTTTTTCGAACTGGTGGGCTCGACTTTTAAGAAATTCGAGTTCTAATGAGTTTGAGTACTCAGGTACCACTGTAAATTATATTTTACATGCTTCAGTAAAAAAATAGATAAATCTAAACCACAACTGCAGAAATGTTATTTATGTATTTTCTTTACTTTATCCAGATTAATTTACAGCTTGAAAGATTATGGAATTAATATTCAGATGTAATTTAATTTCAATATCTGTCTTACCATAAGTGCAACAGAAGGACTCCTCCTTGATCACCAGTGCACGTTACTTGACCACTATATTAAGAGTTGCCTACATATTCTGAACTTTAAATAATGATATGCAGGCAGTCCCTGGGTTAAGAGCGTTCAACTTATGGATAAAATTATGTACTGTATTATTACTTTTCTGACTTACCTACAAATTTGACTTAAATACAGGCTTAGGGGACTGCCTGTATACACGTTTATTTTTATTTGTATACTTAGTTTTTAGAAAAAGTAATGAGAAATTTCACCATTGTGAACTAAGATACAGTACCTTCATGTCTTACTGATAATTATCTCTAATTATTATTCATAATGATGATGCCTTAAGGCCCTTCAGTGCAAGTCATATATTTTCTAGTCCATGTACCACAAAGAGTCATAAACATAAAGCAGATTCAATGTATAAATTATTGATTGATTAATTTAACAAAACAATGTGCAACTGCTGCACATCTGACCTGCTGCCTTTCTGCTTGCGCCAGTCGCCCCAGTGTTCCTGGAAGAGTCCAAATGCACAGTGGTGCGTGAGGGCGTCCAGTGTGTGTGTGTGGCCTCAGGGAACCCTGAGCCTATCATTGAGTTCCACCTCCCTGAATTCAACATCACCGTAAATGACACGGAGAGCCGCTTCAATTACTACACCCACACGGATGGATACACAGCCACGGGCATGATAAAGCTACGGGAGAAGAGCAATAATGGGGGCAACGGAGGCGGGCCAGTCAACGTGCACTGCCGTGTCAGCAACGCATATGGCTCCGAGATGGTGCGCCTGGAGCTCCAGCAGGAGAGTGAGCATTTCCACCAGTCACTCATACTTATGACCTGTTTGCGTGAAGGATTGAAATATTCACAAATCTCAAAAAAAGGTTTACTGAACCTACATGACTAAACCCAGTATCTATGTCATAACTGTGATGTTTCTGTTTTCTTAAGACAACGATCTCTTATTTTTACTGTTTGTCAGTAACATCAAATAGGTACTTTAAACTCAATAACCGGAATGAAAACATTGTGTACTTGCTTTCTTTTTGCAGGTTGATTTTTATGTACATGATTTGTGATTATCATTGTGTATTATTTTAATGGGTAGTTTTGACTAGTCATGGGAGATACAAGGATTCAGAATCCCATGTGGGTGAGATGTGCACTGCTTTTTCTTACCTTTTCGAACTAGTTATATTACTAGTTGTAACAACCAAAATAAATATTTCAGTCTATCTAAAAATGTTATTTTAAGTTATAAGCGAGGGGTCATTACTGCATTTAGGAGATGAAATTCTTTCAAACCGCTGTTGGATCATTGTTGGAGTGACCAGTTGAGGACAGACTCTTTTCTTCCCTGCAGAGAAGTATATGATGGCTGTGGTGGTTGGCACCATTGGCGGAGTGGCCGTCATCGCGTTCATCATTGCTGCAGTGAGATATGTGGGACGCAACAATAAAAAGTGAGTTTCTTTGGTTAGAAAAAGATCAGCGCTACTAATTAACAATATAGAGGAAATAGGACCAGGGAACATTCTCTCATTGTGTACTCAGAATACCATACTTACAGGAAAATAAAAAGTAAATAGCAATTAAAATCTATGGAATGCATGCAAAGATAACCTAGGTCCCCGTCAGCTACTTTTATTAAGCGTAACTTTTTATTTCTTTTCTAACCTGCTTTGGTTATCGACATTGCTGACAATTTGTTAGCTAGTTTGCTTTTCAACCAAGGTAAGAGCTAGCTAGTAAACTAAGGAGTGATTACCTTAACTGTTCAAAAAGATGGCTGAAAAATGTTTTAACCGGTGTTGCATTTCTATAACTGACTCACATCAATGCTGTCATTCAGCCCTGCATAGGATATCACCAGCACAGCTAATAAGCTGGACAGCTTTCTAAATCTTCTATCAAGTATCACAGCATCACCTCCATTTCTTTAACTTTTCCAACGATGCCCTATTAAAAAACAAAAAACACTTAAGGAAAGAGCATAACCCCGATAGCGTCCTTGAATTCAAACTATAAAGCAGGAAGCACCACTCCACTTTCCTCTGGACCATTCCAGCTATTGATCAAATAGGTAGTTGATATTATTATTATGATGATTATTTCTATCCCTCCATCTTTCACACCCACTTATCCGGTATAGGGTCGTGGTGAGCTGGGAGAATCTTCCTCCGCACACAGGGCACGAGGCAGGGACTTCCCTCGACAGGATAGCAGGACACACAGTCAAAAACTGAGGAAGATTTAAGGCCAAGGCCACCAAATCACATAACTGCATGTTTTTGAACTAGGGGAACAAGCCAGAGTACCCAAAAAAACCCTTTCATGGTGAAAAACATGTAAACTGTGCACACACAGAGCCGGGAGGGTATTCAAACCCTAGAGCCTGGTGGGCTGCAGTGATACCCACTGAGCCAACATCTCACCTATTGTCATAAAAACATGCCCAGATATACATATGATTAAGATACACTATATACATATATTAAGATAAGATATAAACTATATATAGTATATAGTATAGTGTGTGTGTGTGTGTGTGTATATATATATATATATATATATACAAACACACACACACACACACACACACACACACACACACACACACACACA
>JAODKC010013211.1:0-25626 GCA_026777985.1 Mormyrops attenuatus
CCCCCCCCGCCGCCGCCGCGCCGCCCCCCCCCCCCCCCCCCCCCAAAAAGTCGGGGCCGTGAGGGGTAGGTCAATTAATACTGTGTTAATTAAAGATTCCTTTTATAATTCAGCATGTGTAGTAAATAAATGAAGGTCACTGTTTATTTATTCAGTTCTTATGCTATTAAATATATTGGGTTTTGATAGGATTTGATTTAGGCCCTAAAGGCAATGAAACACATGAAATTAAATCTTTATATACAGATACGGTCAACATTATTGGCACCTTTGAATTTTATGCACATATTTTCCAAGATTGTGCACATGTGTAGTGAAACTTACGAAGTTGGTGACGCTCAGGTCCAAAACACTCATGTTTTCAGTGCTCACATGACTTAAATTACCCTTTGACTGATGGCTTCAATGCTTAAAAGCGCCATTTTTAGTTTCAGTTTCAAAATGCTGAAGACGAGAGAGCTATTTGAAATGCTATGTTCACCAAGCATAAATATGGGCACAAGGGCATCTCCGAAGACCTTGCCATCACTGTTTCAACAGTTTGCAAGGCTATTAAGAAGGTTGCTGCTCATGGAACTGTCTAAAACCTCACGGGACGTGGTAGGAAAAGGATAATCAATCAGAAAGGTCTTCAAAGGCTGGTGCAAACTGTGGGGAAAAGACCATGTAAAATATGGACAGAGCTTAAGGCAGCCCTGGAGCAATCAGGAGTGATGGACTTCAGCCCATGCCATACGGCTTTATGGGCAAGGCCAAGGTGGGCGCCACCGCTGAAAGAAACGGGGTCCTATCTTACCCCAGAGCAAAGCAGCAACAGACACAATACAAGTGTCTTTGCTAGCATGAGCCAGACACTCATGACTGCTGTTGTTTTCTCATCCGGCCCCCACATTGTTTAAATAGCAAAGGTACTTGGCCAGTCTGAGCGCTCTTAGAATGAGGGGGAGTCCGGGGTAGCGTTGGCGCATTGTTATTTTGAGAAAGTGATTGTACTTTTGACTAACAGAAACCAGGCCAAAAGTTAACAGGGGGCACTATTTCACCAGTATTTTAAGGGAGCTTTATCAAGTGGGTCGTAAGTTTCAAACCGCTGACTAAGTGAGTACAGGATGGAAGTGGGTGAGCACCCAAAAAAAAATATTTTTTCATAAATTTCTCTCATTTACAGGTTATGCAAGGTATATGATATAGTATTTTTACTATAAAATGTGTAACAGCCTACAGTATGTTTTTCATTGTTCGTTTATCCTTTCAGAGGTATAAAAAGCATAATTTGGCTAATTGCACATTTTATTTCCCCGACTCCTCCTGGGGTGCCTGGAGAGCCCATATTTTCAAGATATCCTGCCTAACCTGCTGCCTGCGACGTCTCCACTACCTGCGATGCCCTTCCGGCCTGCTCGCCCTTCTGCCTGTGACGCCCTTCCGGCCTGCCCGCCCTTCTGCCAGCCCTTCCGGCCTGCTGGCCCTTCTGCCTGCGACACCCTTCCGGCCTGCTGGCCCTTCTGCCTGCGACGCCCTTCCGGCCTGCTCCCCCTTCTGCCTGTGAAGTCTTCCCTGTATGCTCTGCTGCCGTACTACTGTTCGCCCTACCATCTGAAGCAGCTCTAGCACTTGTGTCTCAAATATTAAGAATGGGAAAATGTGAATTGGGACTTTGACTTTCACTGCTAGCCCCAGGAGGATGGGCTCCCCCTCTGAGTCTGGTTCCTCCTAAGATTTCTTTCTTCTGTGGAGATTTTCCTTGCCACTGTCCCCTCTGCTTTCTCACTGGGGGCTTTGGGCGTGGGAAGAAAAAGCACTGTAAAGCGATGTGACACAATGTAATGACGTGAAAACACGCTATACAAATACGATTGAATGGAATGATTTTTTTCAGTGGAATTAGGCTAAAATGTCAGATTTTCTTTCATTCGAGTGCAGTACTATAAATTATATATTATACAATACTGTATTATTACTTTATTTAATATTGGTAATGTTTTCCTGTGCATAATTTATCAATTAAACTTAAACCATATACATGTACAAGAAAATGACATTATATATGGGGTTCGCGGATGATTTGTATATCTGCAGTTTCAGCTGTGTCCGCACTAGGTCTTGGAAAGTATCACCCACACAGGGGACTAATGAGATTATTAATTATAAAGCTCAGGGAGCTTTGGTGGAATCCTGCTATTGCTATACAGTAGATGATCTGTTTCCGCACATTCACTTCACGCACGAGCAGATCCGTTTCTTCTGCAGAAAAGCGTTCTTTTCTACTACTTGGCAAATCCACCATTATACAGTAATAGCAGTTTGTCAAGGTGCAAGTACACCTAGGTTTTAAAGGGAATGGGAGATGATGAACCCATAACTAATTACCAGACCAAGACAGCCCCTTTGGACCATGCGCCCGGCGCTGCAACTTTTTTTTTGCAATTAAACCAGCAAAAATGGGTTGAACAAACCCTAAAAGAACTTCAGCCGTGCACTTTAATTGTTAAAATATGGCTCAAACACAAAAAGGCTTGACTGAACTTTGCTAAAACCTACATACAGAATCTACAATCCTTCCACAATGTTCTATGGGCAGATGAAACCAAACTGGACCTCTTTGGCAACAGACCAGCAATTTGTTTACATTAATGAATGTTAAATTTATGTAGCATTTTAAGACCCTCAAAGCTCTGTAAAGAACCAATCAGAAACTACTCCAACCAGCACCACTGTGTAGAACCCACCTGGATAATGTAATGGCAGCCATTCTGCAGCAGTACACTCAGCAGACAGTAGCGACAAAATGGAGGCAACAAAATGAAGCTTAAGGAAAAGAACAACCTACTTACAGTTATACATGATGAAGAATGGACAATCCATGTTGAGGCTCACAAGGACAGGACTTCATTCAACTAAAAAAAAAAAAACTAAACAAAAGGACCACAAGGTGTCAAAAACAAAGCAGGTAAACACAAAATTGATGGCAGGGGGCAACACAGGAACAACATTAGTAGACCAGCAGCAAACACAGGGCAAGAACAGCTGCAAACACACAATGATCAACTGAGGAACAAGGGCAAGGCTAGGCACACATATACACAGGTAACGAGCGTAAGACGAGGGACGAGTGTCAGCCAATTATAATCAAACACAAAGGCTGGGAACAACAATTAGACTTAGGTGAGATGATGGACTCAAACACTAGGAAAGAGGTGACCAGCAACACCTGCTGGCCAGGTAGTGACTGATACTGACACAAAAGAATGGCTGAAAAAGAAAAAATATGGACTGTTTTAAACTGGCCAGCAATGAGTCCTGACCTCAATCAGATTGGAAATTGAACAGATGAAATCTCCCATTGAGAAAAGAGTCCTTCAAGCATTTAAGAGCTGGAACAAATTGCAATCGAAGAGATTACCAGCTCACTGGTGCACAGTGTTAATTTCGTCAAAGAAAATTTTGACAATAAGTATTCGTTGACGACCTTTTATTTCATGACTAAATTGTATCACCAACGTAAATGAAAAAATCGTTGACAACGAAAATTACGGCGAAATTTCTGTATGTTCTGATGAGTAAAGATTAGACCAAATTGCTGGCTCTGTTTGGGTAGACAACCTAGATCACAGTAACCATCTCAAAGCATTGGTTGTTATCCTTTTTAGCCAATCACTTACAGTACATATGCTTAAATCTGCAAGTGCACATACCAGTTCTCACTGTCTCCATGCAACTTTCTCAAAGGATGATTTGTTTTTCCCGGATGGTGCATGTCTGCGTAAATGCCAGCTTCCAGTATAACTAATGCTAAGATCATGCTATAAAATTTTAGCCCCGATTTTCCATTTTTTGGAAATTGCCGTCAAAACCCCCAGGTCTGGTTTAAATCGGTGCGCGATTGCTATCTGTGAACTCTTTACAACGTAACCTGACGGAGTCGCCGATGTGTTGCAGATGCTCATCAGATATCTAGCAGGTTAAGTATTTGATCCTGTCGGCAATGCCAAACCCTGTAGGTGGGAAAGGTGCTGTGACTGGCAATGAGTGTGGTAATGAGCCACAGCCGGGGAAAACGCAAGACACAGGGTGAGGCGACCCCGAGGGCGGAATTTAAAAAGCTGTAACAAGTTCAGTTTGTTTAGGAACAACACATGTGCAAGTGTCATCTTGGAGAGAAGTATCCTCCTGAAACTATACAGAGATAAGTAACCTGTATCTAGGAAACAGAAGGAAGGACACATAAGATTAATGCTTAGCCCTAAATACCACACTTATGTCCCTTTTTTGTCATTTCAGCAACTTTACTGTATTATGTACTTTCGGTTTTTGAAGGGTTATTTTAACTTTTAAGACAGGCTTTGCACATGGTTAAATGGGTCTTTGATAGGTGTTTAGATGCCATAAAAACAAAAATTATCACAGTATTATATGGCCATACACTTAAATTTGATGTTTTAATGCCCTTATAGCAAAAATGAAACAGGGAAAGGTATGTGTTTCTGATCTATGCAGAAAATACATACAACCTGTGAAGGAAATATGATTCTATTGCACTTTTCTAACAAGCTTTAGGCATTAATTTTTATATATGAAAGAAGTGTGGAAAGTCAGTAACACATTCCCAGCCTAGATGACTAACAGTCACAAGGTGTTCTTGCTTCTGAAGAGAATTTATACAGCCAGGAGAAATATCCTTCAGCGAAATCCATCTCAGTGTCATTAACCTGTCTATGAAAATTATGACTAAAAAGGTGACTAAAATTAGAAAATTAATCCTGAGTTCCAGTAACTAAATCTTAATTAAAACAAAACAAAAACAAAAGATTAAAATGTGACATACTGTAAACTGCAATTTTCAGTAAGTGACTAAGACTAAAACTAAATTAAAAATTATTTCCAAAATTAACCTTGCTAGTGCGGGAGGCTTACAGACAGCTACAAGAAGTGTTTGGAAGCTCTAATTGTTACTAAGGGTTCTGCAACCAGATATTAAGGAGAGGTACCTTTTATGCTGTCCAGCTACTTTGTTGTCTATTTCTGTGCAATCACTCACTACATTTAAGTTGAAAAGGCATTTTTTGTTTAATTTAACTTGTACATACTATTGAAATATTAGTGATACAAAGCTGATACATTTCTGTCATGACCTGCCTGTACAGCCCTCTCGTGGACCACGCCTACCTCATTAACCTCGTGTGGAATCCTTCCGTTTACCAGTTGTTCCACGTTTCCTGCCTTCAGTCTTGTGCATTTCAGTCCGCATTCAAGTCTGTTTCCCCAGGTCTGTCATTAACGTTGCCTGTGAGTGAAGTCTGTGTCCAGTGAATAAACCCTGTTTGCCCGCATCTACGGCTCCAGTTGCTTGCTTGCCTGCTTGTCCTGAACTTGCCATAACAATTTCAAATTATTTCAGAATATATTATACTATATGATATGCAAGAAAAATCAGAGGTGCTGTCTGTTGTCCAGAACTGTACATGGTAAATTACATAAAAACAATGAGTCATTTATGCCTGTGCCATGTTACCATTTTTAAAAATGCCTGACTTATGGACAACTCGTACTTACGAACGGACTGCCATGAAACCTATGTACTGCTGAGCCGGTGTGTTCTGTAACTCAGCATGTGCGCGCCTCAGAGGCTGAGCCGGTCTTTGCCGTAACTCAGCGTGTGCGTAGGTACAGTGAACTGTTGGATTGCACCCTTCAGCAACCTTCAGTGCTAACACGTCCATCCAGTGATGGAGAAGTTAACTATGCAATTCAGAAACCATAATCTGAAATACAGGAAGGAAACAGGAGAACCACTGAGTCTACTTAACAGCACATTATGTCGTAAAAATATTTCTCATCATTGTATTGATCTCACAAAGCCACAACAGATTCTTTGTAACGTATCTAAAAAGGTTTCATTTACTGATTAGCATATAAATAACAAAAGGGATGCAGTTTATGCCCTTTGTACAGATTCTGTTGCACTCTTGCTATATGTATATATAAATATGCCCAGTGTACTTAATCCACATAATTTTCATAATGCCCACTGTCAAATATGGATGTACTATGTAACATCTGCACAGTATCTTTTTAGTTTTATTACCTATTTTTATTATTTGATACATTTTATTCTTCTTTTTTTACTGTAGCTATTTTTAAAATCCTCTTTATATCTGTATACCTGTTGCTGGATAAAAGGAATTTCTCCCCTAAGGGGATCAATAAAGTCTCTAAGTCTTTTCCAGCAGATATATGTACCACTTTTCTGCTTACATCCCCCCAGCAGGGTAGCTGATCCTATCACCTTCATGCTCAAGACTATCAGCCATTGCTTGTTTTATTGTTATTGGCCTGCTCTGCAGAAAACATATTGCAAGTTTGCATGATTGTATGATGCTTTACACCAAAAGACATGTTTTACGGTCATTCTCGCTTTATGAGACCTCTCAGGCTTCCACACCATACCAGCGCAGATGATTATGGCCGCACAGTGTGTACTTCATAGACTTGTAATTATGTAATTATATATAATTTGGATATTATTCATAGATACTGATGTTAGATACAATAAATTGTTAGAGCCTTTGCTCAGTGGTAGTGCATTGGTCTTGGTTAATTATAACAAATAATAGTTGAAATAGTAGAGCAAAACATTGTTGGAGATGTGGTTAAGTAGCATGTAGATCTGTGCCTGAGCAAGGCTTGGCGCCCAAACAGAGCTTTCATTATGCTGTAGAAGAGGACAGGATGACTCATCTGTTTGCAGGAGGGAAGCACGCCTGAGCTGAACTGAGGTCATTTTTATCTTTTTTTGAAGTCTCTTTTTCAAACGCACGGTGTTTTGAATTAGTTACGAATGAGGCATAGTAATGGAGGTAAAATCTACGATGTTGCTTCACATACAGTGAGGGAAATAATTATTTGACCCCCTGCTGAATTCTTAGGTTGACCCATTAATAAATAAATGAGAAGTCTATGGTTTTACTGGTAGGTATATTTTAAAAGCAAAAGATAGATTATTAACAAAACAAGCAATAAATATCATCATGTAACAGTTACAAACCAATTTGACATTCATCTCAGGAAATAAGTATTTGATCCCTTGGAACACATGCTTGGTGGAATAACCATTGTTTGCAAGCACTGCTGCCAGACGTTTCTCGTAGTTGTCACCAGGTTTGTGCACAGCTCAGCAGGAATTTTCATCCAATCCTCTTTGCAGATCTCTTCCAAATCTTTAAGGTTTTTAGGCTGTGACTTGGATAGACGAAGCATGAGTTCCCTCCATAGGTTTTCTATGGGATTAAGGTCCGGAGACTGGCTAGGGCACTCCATGACCTTAATGTGCTTCTTCTTGAATCATTCCTTTGTTGCCTTAGCTGTATGCCTAGGGTCGTTGTTTTGCTAGAAGACCCAGCCAAAATGCATTTTCCGTGCCCTGGCTGAAGGAAGGAGGTTCTCATCCAAGATTTTACAGTACACGTCCATCTTTCCTTTGATGCGGTGCAGCCGTCCTACACCCTTGGCAGAAAAACACCCCCAAAGCATAATGCTTCCACCTCCATGTCTGACAGTAGGGATGGTGTTCCTGGGGTTATAGTCAGCATTCTTTTCCTTCCGAACACGGCGAGTAGAGTTGATGTCAAACAGCTCGATTTTGGTCTCATCTGACCACATGACATTCCTCCAAGCCTCATTGGAATTATTCAGGGGTTCACTGGCATACTTCTGAAGGGCCTGAACATAGGCCCTCTTGAGCAATGGTACTTTGCAAGCAATGCAGGATTTAAAATTGTAAAGGCATGATGTGTTACCGATGGTTTTCTTGTTGACTGTGGTCCCTGATACTTTGAAATCTTTAACAAGCTCCTCCCATGTAGTTCTGTGGTTATCCCTCACCATTCTTAAGATCATTGATGCCACATGAGATGAGATCTTCCTTGGGGCCCCAGACCGAGGGTGATTGGCAGTTATTTTGTCTTTCTTCCATTTGTGAATAATTTACCAACAGTTGTCACTTTCTAACCAAGCTGCTTGCTGATGGTCATGTAGCCCATTCCACCTTTGTGAAGGTCAACAATCTTGTCTCTGATGTCCTTGATATTTCCCATGGTGATAAGGTTGAAGATGTAGACAGGCTATTGACCCAATAATGCTGTTTAACAAACTAATGCCATTAAATGACTATGCTGGCTTAGTATCTGTTAATACTTACTTAAGTACTACTTGTGTTGTGTTAGTACATATGTACTTGACCTAATTTCTTGCTGGCTTGTAGGGGATCAAATAATTATTTCTCTACATAAATGACAAATTGATTTGTACCTGTTACATAATGATTTTTTTCTTGTTTGTTTTGTTGAAAATCTAATCTTCTGGTGTTAAAATAAACCTTCCAGTGAAATGATAGACTTCTCATTTCTTTATAAATGGGTCTAGTTAGGAATTCAACAGGGGGAATTCAATCTGCAGCACCAAAACTTATCATTGTTACATAAAGTAGCCACATTTGACAGATATTTCTCATCATTCCTGAAGGCCTTCCAGCTTAAGTATTGCTGGCTGTGAATTGGTTGTATTTACAAGCTGAAGGTGAGTGCTGCTTATGAATGTTCTATGAATGCATTGTGAAGACATTATGGAGGTACAGTTAATGTAAAGCATTACCCAATATTTAATCTGCCCACTGTTGATGGAAGAGAATACAAATAAAGGGTTAAAGTATGTTAGGATCTTAAGGTGTACTTACCTGCTCATGGATGTTCTATGAATGCAGTATAAAAACATTATGAAGGTGCACTGAATGTTCTATGAATGCATAATCAATGCATTACGAAAGTGCACTGAATGTTCTATGAATGCATAATGAATGTATTACGAAGGTGCACTGAATGTTCTATGAATGTATAATGAATGCATTACGAAGGTGCTGGGGTTAATATAAAGTGTTACCCTTTATTATCTTATACAACTAATGAGACCATAGTGGACCAGCTGTAAAAACTATTTTAATACCAAGCACAAAATAACAACAAAATCTTACTACCTGATTTTGTTGCATACACAGTGCCTGTTATACCCAGCTGTTGTTCTTCTACATCTCTCCTACTGTAATTACATATGTACCAACTACAAAATGATAATGAACCTACTTGCAAGTTTCTGTGTTATTTTCCTAGAGTTCCCCAGGAAGTGCTCTCTATTCCAGCCCATTTTGATACCTTGGTGGATCTCATTATAGTTTGTTCGCTGCTCCCCGTTAAACAGCAAAGGAAGGGAAAATCAGCAAAGGGCAAATCTGACATGTTTTATGTTTTCATCAAGGCTGCGGCTTAATTCATTCACGGTGTCACAAAATCCGACACAGCGAGAATAAGGCTTAATTGCCCTGCATCCGTGGAAAGGTAAAATGAATAACCTTTTGGAAACCATAGTATAGTTCAGCAAGAAGCATATCGACTCTAATGCACACCCATCAGCACACAGTACAAAGAGCACAGCAAATGTTTAATACCATACAAACTATGGGCGTAAATTATGGAGGGGATAGGGCGGCTGTAACCCCCTCAATAATCAAAACCAACCAGTACAACCCCCTGGACCCCCTTAAATGGGTGGAGACCTCAACTTCCTCCAATGCTCAGCCCAAAGTTATGCCCTTGATGCCAACTAAAATTATTGACGCAGTCTAAAACAACAAATGTGGAGTACAGAGCACTTTCTATACCCAGTAAGTGCTAAGGATCCGGGCTGGTTTCGTTCATGAACGAGGCAGTGGCATGGTGCAGGCAGGAATGGTAGACGACCCACTTGCGGCTCAATACAAAAACAGGGTTTATTAAATGAACTAAAGACGCAAAAAATCAGTAACCAAAACAAAGGACCACAAGGGGTCAAAGTAAATTGGAACAAACAAGACTAATAACAAAGACAGGGCAGGTTTGTTTGTTTATTATTTATTTCAAACATTTTCACATTCATCATACTTACATAACATATTTCTAGTCTTTATGTTTGAAAAGGAGTAGGCTGAAGTATAAACGTATTTAGCCCTACCCCCATCAAATTATTCACAGCTCACTTCAAACACTTTCTGTCAAACA
Source organism: Mormyrops attenuatus (assembly GCA_026777985.1). Taxonomy (NCBI): domain Eukaryota; kingdom Metazoa; phylum Chordata; class Actinopteri; order Osteoglossiformes; family Mormyridae; genus Mormyrops; species Mormyrops attenuatus. Next base: position 10,086 of record JAODKC010013211.1, read on the forward strand.
AAGAAAAAAGCAACACAACAAAACAACATTATTACTTTCATATAATGACTGAACACAGCAAACACATTTTTCAGGATGTAAGTTTTTGGCATTACCATTACCATCCCGAGTTAAACTGCTCTTTATCCTTTATCCTTATATTTATTTAGAATGTGTACTCTATATTTTCTTTTAAACTGACTTATGCTTTTACTTTGTTTTTTAATTCTTCTGTTAACCTGTTCCATAATTTAACCCCTGCTATTGAAACAAACATACTTCTTAATGTAGTTCTAACCCATTGGATTTTTAAATACAATTTTCCTCTCAAATTATATCCTCCCTCTCTCTCTCTGAAAACAGTTTCGTTATTCTATTTGGAAATAAATTATTTCTCACTTTAAATATTATCTGTGCCGTTTTAAACTGAATTAAATCTGGAAATTTTATAACTCCCATTTTTATAAAGAGTCCATTTGTATAATCTTTGTATCCTACTTCATTAATCTAATGGCCCTCTTCGGCATTATATTTATTGTTTGCAGATTACTCATATATGTGTTTTCCCACACCTCTACACAATAGCTCAAATATGGTAAAAGCAATGTACAATATAAAGTATCTAGTGCTTGCTGATTTAAGATATGCATTGTTTTCCCCATGATGGCCAGGCTCCGTGCCAGCTTCCCCCTAACATAGTTTATGTGTGGTTTCCAACTGATTTTGTCATCTAACATCACACCGAGGAATTTAATTTCATTTACTCTTTCCATATTTACATTATCAATACGCATTTTTACTTCCATATTTCTCTTGTATTTTCTAAATAACATAAATTTAGTTTTATCTAAATTTAATGCCAATTTATTTATATCAGACCATTTTTGAATTTTATTTCCTTAGTGATCACCTCCAAAACCTGCTGCACTTCCACCCCAGAACAAAAAATATTTGTGTCATCTGCAAATAAAACGAATTTTAATATATTTGATACTCTACAGATATCATTTATATACATTATAAACAATTTTGGGCCTAAAACTGATCCTTGAGGTACCGCACATACTACATTCATAAATCTTGATTTATATTGATTTGCACAAATTGTTGTCTATTAGTTATATAGCTCTTTAACCAGTCCAATACAATACCTCTGACACCATACTTTTCCATCTTTCTAATCAATATATCATGATTGACAGTATCAAATGCTTTAAGTCTAAAAACACTTCAAGTGCATACAGTACCTCTTATCAATACATTCTGTAATTTCTTCTACCAATTCCATCAATGCTAAGGCTGTCGATCTATTATTCCTAAATCCATACTGGCTGTCTATCAACAAATCATGTTTCTCAACAAAAATGTCAAATCGTTTAATAATTTCGCTAATATTTTAGAGAACTGGGAAATTACTGATATCGGCCTATAATTAGTAAAGTGGTGCTTATCCCTTGCTTTGTAAATGGGAACAATTTTTGCTATTTTCATTTTGTTTGGAAAAACCCCAGTTTGTAAAGACAGATTAAAAATATATGTTAAGGGTTTCACAATACCGTCAATAATGCTCAACTGTTACAATATCAATTTCATTCCAATCTGTATTAGTCTTATTCTTAAAGTCCCTTACAATATTATTAATTTCATTTTCTTCCACTGCTCTTAAAAACATCAAGCTATCATTTCTATCAATATAATCTGTCGTAGCCATTTCTGTCTCATTTACCTTTATCGTCTCTGCCAGTTTTGGTCCTATATTTACAAAGAATGCATTAAATCCATTTAATACTTCATTCATATCTTTAATACTATTTTCATTGTCTATAAAATACTGAGGATAATTGTTTTTCCTCATTTCATTTTTTATTATACTGTTTAATACACCCCATGTACTTTTTGTATCATTTTTATGGTATTCCAATTTATAAAATATTCCCTTTTACAAGTTCTCATTATATTTATTAGCTTATCTTTATAATTCTTATATTTAGTGTAATGATCACCATCTAACGGTCCAGCAGGTAGCGGGGAAAAACCAAACAGGTAACCGGAATCCAAGAAACAGGGTTTATGCGGGAAGAATAGGGAAACACAAGGCAAACGGTGAGAAACATCAATGACGGATCTGGGGAGACGGAACGCAATGCAGACTAAATATACAAGACTACAGGCAAGAAACGTGGAATAGCTGGTAAAACGGAAGGATTCCACATAAGGGTGACGAGGTAGGCGTAACACACGCAGGGACTGGACGAGCGGTTGTGACAGAACCCCCCCCAAAGGCGCGCACTCCGGGCACACCTCAAGGAAAGAGGCGGACAAGATGGGACCAGGAGAACAGGACCTGGAAAACAAAACAATACCATCAACGGGGAACCGGAAATAAGACAAAGACACAGAACTGGGACAGGGACAGGACGTAAGACAGGACCTGACACAAAACAGGGAACGCAGACAGGCAGATCAGGAAAGGAGACACAGGGGGAACAGAGAACAGAGGAACAGAAGGACGAGGAGGGAACATAGGAATAGAAGGAGAAGGAGGGAACATAGGAACAGAAGGACAAGGAGCAGAGGCAGGAGGCACAGAGGGACGAGGAACCAAGACAGGAGGAACAGGGTGATGAGGAGCAGAGACAGGAGGCACAAAACAAGGAGGCCAAAACCAGGGAGGCGGACACAGGGGAGCCTGAGGGAGCCTCAGCGGGTGATGGGCGGCAGCCGGAGGGGCCGCAGGCGACCGGAAGGCCGAAGCCGGAGGGATCCCAGGAGACAGGGAGATAGGAGCAGGTAAGGACCATGAAGGGGGCGAGAAGACGGGCCGAGGGACAAGTGGAGGAGTCAGGGAGGCAGCCGGAGGGGACGACTGTGCCGGGAAGGAGGGAGGGGCAGCCGACGCAGGCGACAGCACAGCCGATGCCGGCAAAGGCGCCGTCCCTTGTCGTGTCAGGGCGGCCAAGGAACAAGGCCGAGAAGGTGATGTCGGGAGCCCCGCAGGCAGCCAACAAGGCAGCGAAGGCGAGACCGAAGACGGTCGACAAGCCCTCGGAGGGGGACCTGCAGGCAACTGCCGATCTGGAGCCCGGGGAACCACAGGCGAGCCTCGATCTCTTCGCCTGTGACCTCTCCCTTTCCAGGACACTGAGAGTAGGGAGTCAGGCCAGCAGCAACCCTTCTGGGGTGATGCCGGAGGAGTCCTCCTCCGGGGGGGAATCCTTTGGGGCCTGTAAGGGGGTCCCGGAGGGGTCCCCTTCGAGCTTCTCCTCGAGGATAGGGCCAGGATTCTGGAGAGCTGGTGAGGCTGGAGCCGGGTCTGGAACCGGGGGGACCGGTGCAGGAGGTGCCTTGGGATCGGGTGCCTTCCGCTTGAGGATCTCTGGGACCCGTGGGATAGCAGCCCCCCCAAACCTGGCCCTCTTAAGAGCCAAGTGCATCCCTGAAAAGGGGTGAGCTACCAGCACTGGGGTTTTGGAGGTAGCCCCAGGTACCGGCGTGGCAGCAGCTGGCAAGCGGGTTCTTGGCTCAGGTGACGCGATGACCTGCAGGGGCTGAGCAGGAACAGGCGGAGCCAGGCGGTCAGGTACGGACGGAGCCGCAGGGACAGCAGAAACCCCGAAGGGCGACGATGCAGCAGCTGAGACGAATTCAGGGCCAGGTTGAGCTGGAGCCCCAGGGGGTCGTACTGCAGCTGCTGGTACCGGAGCCTCTGGAGCTGGGGCCTTGGGCGGAGCAGGAGGCGCGGCAGGGGCCTTGGGCGCTGCAGGCGGAGCTGGGACAGCGGGTGTGGCTGCAGGCGGCATTGAGGCAGCGGACACTGCAGCAGGCGGAGGTGGTGCCAGGACCTCGGGCGTAGCCAGAGATGGAGCCTCAGCAGTTGCCCGGACAGGCGAGCTAGGCAGGACGGGCAGGACAGGCAGAACCCATGCCGGCAGGCCAGGAACCTCAGTCGGCGCCGGGTCAGGAACCTCTCCAGCCTGCGGGTCTGGAACAGGCACGTGGACATCGTGCGAAGGTGACGCAGCAGGCTGGTGGGCGTCAAGCGCAGGAGACGCAGAAGGCTGGCAGACGTTGAACACAGGCGACGCAGCCACATTAGGCGGAGCCGGGACAGCAGGCACTGCAGCAGGGGCCTCGTGCGTAGCAGCAGGAGGCGCAGCAGCAGGGGCCTCGGGCATAGCAACCGGAGGCTTAGCCTGCAAAGGTGCCCCTGAGAGCGACATGGCTGCTGCTGGGACTGGGACCCAGCTGGGAGGTGACGCGGTGGCCGGGGCAAGGACCCCGCAGGAAGGCGGGTCTATCTCGGGGTCCTCAAGTGCTGCCGCTGTCCAGGCAGGAGGGTCGGTACCTTCCGCAGCCGGCGGGTTGGGACCTTCAGCAGCCGGCGGGTTGGGCCAGACAGGCAGAGCATGGACGGGCGGAACAGGAGGCGGAGGCGCAGCCGGGACCTCTGGCAGCGGCGGAGGCCTAGGAGCCTCGGAGTAGCAGTAGGCAGAGGCAGCGCCGGGACCTCGGCCGCAGGGGACAGAGCGCCGGCCGGCGAGACAGGCAAAGCCGGCAAGACGGGCATGACAAGCAGACGGGCATGACAAGCAGGTGGATGGCGTACGAGGCCTCAGCAGGTAGGCGGGCGGCAGGCGAAGCCGCAGCAGGAGCCGTCTCGGATGAAGCAGGAGGCGGAGACCCAGGAGCCTCGGGTGGAGGCGGAGGTCCAGGAGCCTCGGGCAGAGCCGGAGACCTGAGAGCCGCAGGCGCTGCTGGTGGACCCGGGACAGCATACAGAACAGTAGGCGGCGGCGCGGCCGGGGCCTGAGGCGTGCCAGCCGGCGGAGGCGCGGCCGGAGCCGTGGGCGTGGCAGCCGGCAGAGCAAGACCAGCAGGTGCTGCAGTGGGCAACGCCTGTAAGGACAGAGCAGAGACGGGCAGAGCTGGGACCCCAGGAGCCTCGGGTGGAGGCCCGACCTCGGGTGGAGGCCCGACCTCGGGTGGGGCCGCAGGCGTAGTGGCAGCAGCAGACAGGCGGGCCACGGGTGTAGCGGCAGCAGCAGCCACCTCACTAGTGTCCTCGAGCGGAGCTAGCAGGTCAGACAGGACAGGGGGTGCTGCAACTGCAGGCGTTGGCCCTTTAAGAGTTCTGGGTACGCTGGGAATAGCGTCCCAAACTGTGCTGACCCCTTTATCGGCCAGGCATGCTTCCCGGAACTGGTATGCCGCTAGCGGGGGCAGCATTTCTTCAGCGAGACGGGCTGCAACTACCTGCTGGCTGGCAGTGGATGTGATGTCAGGGGTGAGTCCGGCCAGATCCTGGATTGAGAGGGGTCTCTCCAGGAATCCGACAGGAAGAGAAGCTACAGAGAGAGAGGCGGCCCTTAGGAGGATTGTGGGTTCTTCCGCCGGCCTCCTCTCCTTTCTCTTTTTTTTCTTCGTCCTTGGTGTCACTGGCGGCTGCGTCGTGTCTGCGACGATGGACGGCGGGTCAGCAGCCTCTGCCTGGTGCAGTGCGACGGGCTGGGTCCTCTCCGTCACGCAATGCATCAGCTTCTGGAGATTTTCATGTACCTCCGCGATGTAGTGCGCGTTCCCTGACGGCGTCATCGCACTAAGGAGATCGCCGCTTCGGCTGGCTAATTCCAGTGAGGTGGGATCTTCCTGAACCTCAGGCTGGTTTAACCAATATATCACTTCCTGCAACAAACCGATGCGTTGGTTCCTTGTTGCAGGAGACGTGTCTTCTTGGAGATCCGTCATTCTGTAATGATTGCGTCTGGCAATCCAGCAGGAAGCGGGGAAAAATGAAGAGGGTAACCAGGAAACGGGGTTTATTCGGGAAGAATAGGGAAACACAAGGCAAACAGCGACAAACATCAATGACGGATCTGGGGAGACAGAACGGAACGCGGAGTAAATACACAAGACTACAGGCAGGAAACGTGGAACAGCTGGTAAAACGGAAGGATTCCACACGAGGGTAACGAGGTAGGCGTAGCACTCGCAGGGGCTGGACGATCGGTTGTGACATTTAGTTTCCACCTCAGTGGTTCTGTTTTTAATGAATTCATGATGTTCTTTTTTACAGGCATTTTGTAATCCTTTTGTCATCCACAGTCTTCCTTTATAATTGTATTTTCTGTTATCTTTTACTACTGGACAGTGTTTATCAAATAGTGTTTTAAAAATCCTCAAAAATATTTCATACGCTTTGTTCACGTCATTTACTTCATATATAATATCCCAATTCTGCTTTAATAGATCATTTTTTAAGCTATTTAGCGTCTTCTCATTCCTAATTCTTTTATACATAATCTTACTTTCATCTCTGTTATCCTTATAATTACAGTAATAAGCTGCAAAAACAGGGAGATGATCACTTATATCGTTTATTAATAACCCACTTTTTATACTATTCCCCATTATATTTGTAAATATATTATCAATTAAAGTGGCACTATGTGATGTTACTCTTGTTGGCCTTGTTATCAGGGGAAAAAGACCCATGTGTTACATCTGGGCGAGCGGCGAGCACGGAAGCAGGTGAGCGAACCGTGGATGCGGAACAAACAGGGTTTATTCCATGGGAAAACAGGCAGACGAACATCCACAACATTACAACAATGAGAGACCTGGGGAGACTGACTAGAACGCAGACTAAATACACAGGACTACAGGCAAATAAACTGGAACAACAGGTAAAACGACAGGATTCCACATGAAGTAAACAAGCGGGGCGTGGTTCACATAGGGGCTGAACGAAGGATCATGACAGAATCCCCCCCAAAGGCACGCACTCCGGGTGCGCCTCAGGGAAGAGGCGGACGAGACCGGGAAAACAGGACCTGGAAGACAAAACAAGACCATTAATGGGGCACAGGAAACAGGACGGAAACACAGAACAGACACAAGGGCAAAAGCCAGGACAGGACCCGACAAAGGACAGGAAACCCAGACAAACAGACCAAAAACGGAGACACCAGGGAAACAGAGAACGGAGGAATGAAAGGACCAAGAGTGAACAGAGGAGGCACAGAGCAATGAGGAACGAAGACCGGAGGGACAGAGGGGCCAGGAGGGAACGGGGGAAACACAGAGGGACAAGGAGCAGAAACAGGAGGCAGAAAGGGCGGAGGGACCAGGGGAGCCCGAGGGAGCCCCAGCGGGCGACGGGTGGCAGCAGAAGGAGCCACGGGCCCGGATGGGACCACGAAGGGGCCGAGGAGGGAGCCGGAGGGACCACCGGAGCGGCTGAGGAGGGAGTCGAAGGGGACACCGGCGAAGGAACGAACAAACCAGGAGGCAAGAAGGGCAAGGGCGGAGGAACTAGGGGAGACTGAGGGGACCCGGGGAGACTGGGGGACCCAGGCAGGCGAGGGAAGGCAGCTGCAGGGGCCACAGGCGAACGGAAGGCCGAAGCCGGAGGGGACCACCCAGGGGACGAGGAGACAGATGGAGGGACCGACAGAGGAGGCGAGGAGGAAGCAGGAGGGGACACCGGGGGAGACGAGGAGGGAGCAGGAAGGGACACTGGCGCAGGCAAGCAGGAGGGGGAAGCCGCGGCAGGCGATGGCGCAGCCAGAGCCGGGGAAGGCGCCGTCCGACGCCGAGCCATAGCAGTGGGACCTGGAGGCAGCCGACGAGGCGAGTCAGGGGGACCCAGAGGTGGCCGACGAGGCATCGCTGGAGGGACCACAGGTGGGTGACGAGGCACCGGAGGAGGACCCAGAAGCGTCTGCCGAGCCGGAACCACAGGACACGCAGACAGCCACCAAGCCACAGCCAGGGGACGCACAGGCGAGCCAGGGGGCAGGGCGGGAGGGGCCCGGTCCCTGCGTCTGTGACCTCTCCCTTTCCGGGAGACAGACATGCGCAGACTAGGTCAGGTTCCACCACGCAGAAGCGATGGTGAAGGAGTCAGACTGTCGTCGAGGTCCTTTGGGGATATCAAGTAGATCCCCAAGGGGTCCCATTCAAGCTCCTCCTCCAACACGGGAGGAGGAACGATAGTCCCACAGTCCGGGACCCTCTTGGGGACTTCAGACGAGGGCGGAGCCACAGGGACGATGGACGTGGCCGCAGGCGGCGCGCCAACCTCCGGGACAGGCGAGACCAACAAAGCTGGGGGCGTTGATGAGACGAGCAGGACGAGCGGAGTCACTGAGTACATAGCCGGGGCCTCGGGTGTCGCTTCGGCCACAGGCCGCAGCACGACCTCCGCAGAAGCCACCTCCGGCGGAGCGTCCGCAGCTGGCCGGCAGGCTGAACCCCCGGAGGGCGGCGACAGGGCCGTAGGCGAGACAGGCGAGGCTGGCGAGATGGGCGAGGCAGGCAGGACGGGCAAGACAGGCAGGACGGGCGAGGCAGGTGAGATGGGCGAGCCAGGCAGGACAGGCGAGACGGGCGAAGCAGGCAGGACTGGCAGTGCCGCGGGCGTAGCGGCGGCAGCAGGCAGGAACGCCGCGGGCGTTGCGGCGGCAGCAGGCAGGAGGGCCGCGGGTGTAGCGGCGGCAGCAGGCAGGACCGCGGGCGTAGTGGCGGCAGCAGCCACTGGGTTGGGCACCTCGGCCAGCGCTTCCAGGGTCGGTGCCTCCCGATGGTGCGTCGTCCCTTTAAGGGATCGCGGGACCCGCGGGATAGCGTCCAGTATGGTGGCCACCCTGGAATATGGAGGCTGCTGGTGACAGCTGCTGCGCGGCTGTGGTGATCCACATTGGCTTCTGTATCGGGAGGGGTTCCTCCGCTTCTTTATCCCTGCGCTTCTTCTTCTTCCTCTGGGTGGTTCTGGCTGGTTGAGACAGGGTTGCCCTGGAGAGCATGAGCGGCTGGAGCCGCTTCTCCGTCACTCCGTTCATCAGCCTCCGGAGGTTTTCGCAGACGTCAGGACTGACGTGCACGCTCTTGAGCAGGGTCATCTCTTGTAGGAGGATCCCACTCCGGCTGGCTAGCTCCCGTAGACCAGGGTCCTCACGGACCTCCGGCAGGTCTAGCCAGTAAAGCACTTTGTGGAGCAGCCCGAAGCGCTGCTCCTCAATCCGCGGAAGTGCGTTGTGGAGATCTGTCATTCTGTCACGGTTGATTGTGGAAGCAAGCGAATGGAGCCGTGAATACGGACAAATGGGGTTTATTCAGGGGAAAAGGGAACAAAACAGAACCAACACTCCATAAGATACAATGACAGATCTGGGGATACTGAACAGAACGCACATTAAATACACTAGATAATGAGCAGGAAACGGCAACAGCAGGTAAACGGGAGGATTCCACACGGGGTTAATGAGGAGGCGTGGTCCACATGAGGGCGAAAGGGGCTGGACGTGACATTATTAAAGAACAGCCCATGATTTAACACAGTGTAGACACTGCATTATGTGAAGCATCGAGACATAAATAAAAGCTTACTGCTGGGAATAAAATGAAAACAAAGTTATTAGCCTACTATTAGGTAAACCAGTACTCCAAATTAAAGCTACTGTGTAGTATTCGATGAGCAAGACATGGCTATAGGTTAAATCAATTAAAAATTTCTAGGGAAAAGAAAAACCATTTGTAGGCTAGTTTCCCCCTGCTAGTCAACATGGGTTAACATTCGTTACATGACGTTATTCCCTTACTTTCGCTAATTTCTAACACTTTAAATCAAACTGTAGGGTATTTTTCACAGACACATTTCATTATAGCCTACTGCGGTAGGGAAATGAAAGAGTCACCTGAATGTGGGTTCTCAGGTTGGTGTTAGATGTCTTAGACGTCAACAACAGTTTGGTCTTGGGATTGCAAAGCACACATCTAAACACGTATTTTTTCTTTGTCGATTCAACAAGTGTCATATATTTTTGCAGATAAGGCCATGGCGTGACGTCAGTGGACTGCTCCTCCTGTTCTCCTCCTGTCTCTCCCTCCTCCATCCTCTGCTATGTGTGTGTGTGTGTCTGTGTCACTCTCGGTCATTCTGCTAGTTCCACTGCATGCATATGCATGCATGTTTCGATAGACAGGCAGTAGAACCAGAGTAGAAGGTCGCGCATAAACATGCTTTATTTCTGTCTGATTGTTGCATTTCAAAATCATACTGCAGAGGAAACCTCTGCTTTTCTCAGAAATGTCCTGGAAATTGTAGCTTTTGTGGACGCTACGTCGCTACTTGATCAAAAAAATAACGTAACTACTGGAAAGTTATTTGATTCAGAAATCAGCGACGCTACAGGGAAGCTACTAGAAAATGTAGTTAAACTAATAGCTTCGCTACATGTAGCGGCGCTACCGCCCATCACTGGTTGTTGTTATTCAGCCTGGTTCTATGTGCCCCTTTTTAACTTTGAGCACCCGCCCCTTCAAACACCTCTGCACAGCCCTTGTTGGTGGGATTGATTTCTTGCTTAGATTTGACATTTTAATGCCAAAAATTCTTTTAAAATGTTCTAATTTTCACAAACAAGCATTGGAGTATGGGAAAATGCTTTTTGCCCACAATTTTTCTCCGCATAACTCTTCGTTATAGAATAACAGGGTGATCATGATTAACAGGAGATCAATCTTCAAACCGGATTGGTATGAAAATGGTGTTATTTTTGTGTGTGACTTATTGGACTCTGAAGGGGACTTCTTATCTTTTGAGGATTTATGGATAAATTCCATATTATTACCTCAAGAAAAGAATATGGAAAAATACGTAAAGCTATCTCCGTTCCTTTATTACGTATGATTCAAAATTGTTTACAGTTTTATCAAGTCACACCCTCTCTGCCTTCTTTACATGTTGATGATGTTAATGTGATAGACAAAGATTGTACGAACAGGCTAGTATGTTCGTGTCTTTTCAGGGATAACACAGAATTTTTTTTAAAGAAAAAGTCATTCTTCTTCTATTTGTCCTGCCCGATTCCTGCTAAAATTAAAGAAATTCATTTTAAAATAATATCTGCAATACACCGTTAATAATTTTCTGTTGAAGAGATTTAAATTTGAGGTTGACCCATGTACTTTTTGTTCTTCTGAAGATGAAACTATCCATCATCTATTTTTTAACTGCCCTCATGTGAATTTGTTTTGGTCAGACATTTACATTTGGCTTTCTCTCAATATTGACAACATTTCCATGTTCAATTATAATGACATAATTTATTATATGGATGGTTTAGTAACATCTCTGACACTGTTAATCTCATTATTGTCACGGGATAGAGCACACGGGAGATCGGAGACTTGCAGGGGATGGGACTTTATTTGGGAGTCAGGCAAACAGAGTTGGAGGGAGCGATCTGGAGGCGTAAACGGGGCACAAAGCAAAAGGTCGAAGAAACCGGGGAAGTCAAGCTGAGGGGAATCACCAGATGCGGGGCAGGGGAACACAAGCGGGATTCGGGGAAGCGGGGAGGATCGGGACCAACACGGGAGGACTGGGCTAGGGCTGCAAAGAAGACAGAACGATAAACGCTCAGTAAGTCACATACACATCAACAATACCTCGCGCCGGGGAGTGCGAGGTGAAGCCTTTTAAAGCTGCCTCTCCAGGTGTAAGTGATTCTGCCGATTAGGTACTGTGCTCCATTCGGCGGGGGCGTGGTTGGGTTGTGACAATTATTCTGGGTAAATACCATATTCACTCTTGTAAGTGGAATGAGAACAACCCCTACTTTTAATTTTTTCATTAATAATTTTGTCTGTTATTTTAAATCACTGCAGTTTATATCATACTTTACGCTTTCCACATGCGCTTTCGTGGACTTCCTGTCTGGAGATGGTTGTCCGCTCTGCAGCTTGTGTTCATTGAAATTATTTATAGTGGTGGGGGATGGCTGTGGTTGGGTGCATGTGTGCTCCAATGATATCCCTCCAGACCAGCAGAGGGCAGATGATGTCTGCCAGGTCCACGGTTTTTCCGCCCAATTGGGCTATTTTGAAAATACAGTTGCGGGTAAATATTAGCATTGGGTTGCGGTTTTTTGGGTTAATTTCATAAAGTTCCATGGCAGCGGACTGTAAGAGGAAAAAAAAAATTATTATGAATGGTGGCTCCTAATGCTGAGTAATACTGAATCGGTAGCCACCAAAAGTCACATGGAATGCAGGGCTGTCAACTGTCACGCATCTGGCATGACACTCACACTTTCAAATGCTCACGGAAATCTGTATTATTCAATAATAAACCTAAAATTAGCTACATCAGCTAAATTTGCAAAGCCTACAGTCTATTTACAATGTAATAAAACTATTACATAAATGTAAATGTGTGTGCAGACTAGCCTCGAATTGAAACTCCAACCAGCTGGCCAAAGTTGGCAAGCCTGGGAAAGGAGAATGCGTCCATCTATGAGACGTCATTGTTTAACTATGGTCTTAAAATGTTGATCACTTGAATGTTATCAACATGTTATCAACATGCAAAATACTGGTTTATTTCTTCGAGATACACTGTACTGGGATTTCAAATATTGGGCTGGTTTCAGCTTCCGTTGGGTGGGTTTTAAGCAGCATGTAGAGTTTTGCATCTCCTTATTGTCACCCACAGTCACCTACAGTCAGTGGTGGAGGAAGTACTGAAGTTTAGTACTTAAGTAAAAGTACAAATATCCTGCAAAATATGTACTCAAGTAAAAGTAGAAGTGCTACATCAACATTCTTACATAGGTGAAAGTACTAAGTACTTACTTTTAAATTTACTTTAAAGTATTTTTTTAAGTGAAAGTACTCACACAATGGTTTGTCTCGACGTCTGGGGTGTGCCATTTTGTAAAAGAATAGTAGATATACTGACTTACGCCTCTACCGATGTCATAGCTCGTAATAATTACAAGCAACTATACAGTATATGTGTATTGGAAAGTTTGGTGTGCTTATTGTGCGTGCACTCTGCAATACTGTGTGTACCCTAACTTAGAATCATGTGGATGACAAGTTATCTACTACGTATTACCCACTAATATACCATTAAGATAAACCAATCAGGACATGATATATCTTTAAATCATTTATGTACTTGCAAAACTATTCAACACATCTCCCTTTACTGAGAGCAGTAAAAGGGAAACACAACAGTAACCAAACACTTTCTCTAAATATCCTCAGTAGCCACTCAACTGCAAGGAAGAGAGAGTTCCATCTGGTATCAACTGGACGGATGAGTTGCAGTTTGCACTCCCTTTCACCTCCGTAACCTCCGTAGCGGTAGATGAGCGGGCACTCTTATTCCATAGAGCTGAGCACTTGGCAAATGCTGCACAAGACATCTTCCTGTACACATTTGATTCTGCTTTTTTAGCATCCACAGTTGAGATCAAATTCAAAAGAAGACAGGCACAACGGTGATGATTTGGGAGTTGATATTCAGAGCACTCATCTTCTTCCTCCATCAAAGCCTCAACTTCAACACCCTCTGTCTCCTCTTCTGGATCATCTTCCTCCGCACTGTCATTTACATTTTCCCTGTTTTCTTCAGTTGAACTTCCTTCATCTTCACATGCAAAAACTCTGAAGGCCTTAATAAAGTTCGAGGCATTATCTGTCGTGGTCCTAACAATTTTTTCACGGTTGCTGTATTCTGTGTGAATGTCATTGAGAGCACTGGCTAGCATGTCATAGGTATGTGCCCCTTTCAACCTTTTGCAAGCCAGAGCAACAGACTCTTTCTGTCTTTCTTATCTGAATCAATCCAGTGGGCAGTAACCCCAATGAAGCTTTACCTATGAGCTGTCCAACAGTCTGTAGTTGTGGCGATGTATTTAGCAGTCTGCATTGCATTCTTCACTCCATCTTTCATTCGCTTTGTGTGCTTATCTATTCTCTCTCAATGTTGTACGTGACATGACTGTGTAATCTGGGTGATTATGCTGCATTAAATTAACGAACCCAGGCTGTTCTACTACACCAAAAGGGTGCAAACCCTGGACAATAAAGTTGACCACCGCAAGGTCCATGGTCTTCTGAGAACCTTTGGTGTCGTCAAGTTTCCGCTGCTTTATTGAAGAACCCTCACCAACAGATGATGTTCCCCTCCTTTTAGTTGCAGTTGCAGCCAGGTACTCCTTCAGAAGTGATCTGTGCTTTCGCTATAATAGATAGCAAAAATAACAATGATATACTGTAAGTGTTAATTATTCAACTGGCAACTCAAATTCTTACAACTTAATTTAAAACATTTGCAATCCTACATCTTCGAACAATGTAACTTGGCATAACTGGCAACATTTGAGTAGCTAGCACAATCAGGTATATTATTAGGCCTAGTTACTGTAGTTACTGTGTTAAACTATGTGTATAAACCTTATAATTAAGAAAGATTATATTTAAGTGAATACAAAACCAAATTGGAGGGGGTCCTGAAATATGTGAGAAACCCAGGAAATACAGGAGTGTTGGTATAATGTGATCACATCTCTAGTCAGAGACGACTACTGATTGTGAAAGCACCACTTCCAGCCAAGCTGGACATTAAGCTAGCAATGACATTAAGCTATCTTCTCTGACATAGCTAATAAACCAGTTTTATCCTACCACCGTGTTAAAGAAATAATGAAGCTACACTGGTGTGATTCTGATACTATTTCTGTATGTCAAAATATATTTTGCTAGATAACAGTATCATAACATGTCATAACATACCCAAAAGCATAGCATACCATAGCATAGCTTACCTCTATATGTTTCTTCAAATTTGAAGGGGAGTTTTTAAACGCCAGCAATTCTTTGGGTTGAGGCAGGCATGGGATACACTGAAAACGCAAGGACTCATTCTTTGCTCCTTTGAACTCAAATAACTTTCTTAAATACGGCCAAGGATTTCTTTCTGATTCAGAGCTGCAGGGCTTGTGCTCACGTTCAGTCAATGTTGGCTCTGGGTCCATGTTGAATGTCTCGTCTTCTTGAAATCAAGCCAGTCTACCAGCTCGTGCTGCTAATTGACGTGCGCTCTGCCATCATTGGAGCTAATAAAGCCACCTAATTGGTAGGAAATGGCAAACAACACCAGAACGCAATAGGCTAACTATTTTTTCATGCAAGATTTTGAGGAAATTGTGTTCATAAAATGTAAGGACTAACGGCATAAATTATAGAAATGTAGTGGAGTAGAAAGTACAGATAATTGCCACAAAATGTAATGGAGTAAAATAAAAAGTATGCATTATTATTTTTACTTAAGTACAGACACGTAAAAATGTACTTAAGTACAGTAACGAAGTACAAATGCTTTGTTACATTCCACCACTGCCTACAGTGCTACCCTGTCTGCGGGACCTTGTGCCGGCTCGGATTACCCCTAGGTCTGGGCCGGTAACACCATCATTAATAAATACATATAAAACAAATATATGATAGTTACATGTTGTGCATTGTCCATGTAGTTTAATGCTTAAAGCAAGCTTAACTGGATATGTCTGTGTAGGAACCATCCACTGGCCCAATGGCGGAATCCAATTGGACAGCCGAAGGCTTAGAATGCGTGTAGGTCCTTCCGAGCGCTCCTGTAAAGTTACTTACCCTTTTGGGGAAAATCGAATAATATCTGACTCCAGTTTTAATTAAAGATCTTTTATTATATTTTAGTCATGACATTTCTGTTATTCGGATTACTCCTAGG
>JAODKC010013566.1:0-25539 GCA_026777985.1 Mormyrops attenuatus
CCCCCACCCCCCCCCCCCCCCCCCCCCCCCCCCCGCCCCGCCCCCCCCCCCCCCCCCCCCCCCCCCCCCCGCCCCGCCCGCCCGCGCGCCCCCCGCCCGGGCGTGCCTTCTGTTTGTCACTCCAATAAGACAAAATGCATTTCTGAATAGGGCATTGACTGATATGGAACATTAAGAATTGACAATGAATTGAACAAGTGAATATTCCTTGAATTTAATAGGAAGGTAATACAGTAATTGTGTCCTCCAGAAAATGCAATAAATAAATTAATAAATAGAAGTTGCTGATGGGGTTCCTGGAAGCCAGAAACGCAGGATCCTGGCATGATATGCAGGGAGCTGGGGGGAAGCTGAAGCTGACAGAGCACAGCTCTCTGAGTATGCAACTTCTAAACTGCATCCGGGGGAAGGGAGTCTTTAGCCAAAAGGCCTGCTGATGGAGACAGATCGAGAGGAACTGCTGACAGGCAAAAACGGAGCATCATCATAAAAGCAATGCAAAAACACCTTTATTGATCAAAATCCAGAGTCAAATTACCTACGGTGAAAGAATCTGAAACCCATTCAGCTGCGAATGAACCATTAAGGTTTGCAACACTTTTCTATAACTTTGCTGATTTAGACTTGATGGCCTTCCTGATGTCACGTAAAATTTGTTCTTGAAAACAGAAACAGTATTAATGTCTGCATCACATCGTCGCTACTTGGTGCTGTTCTTTCCTTAGTGGGAAGTGTAGCGCATTATGAGGGAATACATATGCCTAGGGAGAAAATGACTACTGGTGTTGAAATGAAGCATCAGGGTGAGATGTTCCAGCATTTCTGACAATTTTACCTGCGATGGGGAATGACAATAAGAAATGAATAGGGAATTCAAGAACATATATAATGCATATCATCTGATCAGTCAGAATGCCGATTATAATATAGATTATATGATTTTAAGGGGTTAATTAAGTCCACTTCATATAGATCTTCAGCCTTTAATATATAATCCACTTCTGCCTTATAGCCAAGGTTTTAAAAGGCTAGTAGGTTTAAAAAAGATAATAGATCATTAAAAATAATTGTAGATTGCTATCAGGTTTCATGAAATCATTTTATAAATTGCTTCAAGAAATAATTTTCTAAGTTTTTAAGCTTGTCACATACCTGATGGATAATTGTACCTTTTACATTAAACATCATAAAAAAAATTAAGTATTTCAATTTACCTGTTACCTGTTTTAACTGGAGTGTTCCCTAATCACAATTTCATGTGACATCCTCATGATGTGCGTATTCCTCTGAAATAGATGTGTCAGGCAAATGTTTTTTGTTTCATAATTAAACTAATGCATTGTTATTTATGGATAGTCAGCCTGAGATGGACTGTGGACACACATCAGGGGTATATCACTTTCCAAAGGTACGTGAAGAGAAGGTCATGATTGCTTCTTGAGAAAGATCTTGAGAAAAAGCCAGAGTGACTTCAGTACAATGGATAATACACAAAGAGATACTCGCACACAATATCCTGACACTATCACCAGTAAGGCAGCAGTCATCCATTCGCCCTCCACATTCTACTGTGCTGTGGCAAAACTAACGGAGGTTTTTTCAACCTAAAGAACAAATACAGAAACTGAACGGCATCGCGACAGGAGAACCGGAACAAGGGAAGGCACTGGCAACACGAGAGAATGACGTTAACGACTGGACTCAGGGACACAAAACTGGGAAGCACTTAAATACATAACTAATAAGATGCAGCTGAGGGTGATAAACATGAGAGGTAAGACAAGCGAGTAATTGGTGTGGCCTGTTTGGGTCATGCTAGGGAGGAGACAGGAGGGTCAGGTGAACATGTCGTGACAGTAACCCCCCTGAAGCATGCCCTCAGGGCACGAAATCCAAACAGGAGAGGAGACCAAATGACAGGGTGGACACACAAGGCAGGAAACAGCCAGGACTCCAGATTAGACAAGACCGACTGGATAAACTCCACAAAGGACTGCAGGGACAGAGCCCCTAGATAGGACAGAACACACCACACCAACTAAAAAGACCAGACATGGGACACAACCAGGTACCAGGGGCAAACACTTAAGTCCTCAACGGGGATCAGGGAATAGAAGTGTCAACGACAGCGACGGACAGAACAGGCCAGACCATGACAGGACGGGCAAGCAGAGGAGCGACATAGGCAGGAGTAGAAGCCACTGGGGACACAGACCAGGAAAAATGAAAGGCAAAACAGGGCACTGGGACAGGGGCTGGTGTGATGATGGAAAAAAATGGGAGTCTGGGAGGTCCGTGATAGCTTATTACCCCTCTCATTCCTAAACAGTCAGTGTTATCTAGATAATCCAAAAAGGGACTGATCACCTTATGATATGTTTGCGTTAGAGGCATGCTCTTTAGGAAATAGCTAGTGTGTCTATGTGCCGGGTTAAAGATTTCTGTTTGTTGTGTTTCAGAAAAAATGGGGTTTAATAAATCGAAATAGAGAAACGCAGAGGCTCGGTGAGCCTATTGTGATGGCTCACTATGTTTGCCAAATGTTACAGGTTTTTATCACCCATCTAACTGTTTTCACGTATGGTTTATTTGAGTTTCATACTGGCTTGGTTAACTCCTATATTCCCCAAGCATGATCAAAGGTGGTTTAATGACTCTAAAGAACTACCCTAATGCTGCATAGCAGTTAATGTGTAAGTTATTCTGTAGCTGATAGAGCGTTAGGGTTAGGTTTAGGGCTGTCTGCTAATTACTGTTTTGATGTTATTTTGTGAAACTGAAACATTTTCACTTTGCATTGACTGGATAATGGAATCTGAAGTCTCATGCTTATAAAAGGTCTTTTCAACAGTGTGATAATTTTATATGAAATAGCTTTTTTTTTCACTAACTTGACTGAAATGATTTGTAAAGAGCCTGTTTCTGGGTGAGCTATTTGCTGATTTAAAAATTAGAAAACCAAGGATATCCTACAGTCAAGTGCAACTGGAGCTGTGAAGTTATGTCTGTGGTGTCACCAAGGTCACAGTCTGCCAGCCACTGCAAAAGACATTTGGAATGGGGTTAGACAGCACCTCAAGGTGTTTTCCTTCTGGAATTCTCTCTGGCCATTGATGTACTTGAATAAAATATAAGCTGATGAAGGGCAAGCACCGACTTGGTGGCACTTTAAAATCCCCACAGCTGCGAAGTGACAATTGCAGACATACAAATGTGCTTAAAAATACACATATTTTTCTTCATTTAATATGACAGAGTTTTAGCTTCATTGTTATTGATACAGAACACAGAAGAGGAAAATGTTTGATTTTAATGAAGTTAGGAATTTTGTGTTGAGAGAAGCTGTTTTATTGCTTCTTAATATTTTATGAAAATTTGCCATTTTCTTGGAAAAGCTTAGTAATAAAAGCTTTTAGGTTCATATTTCATAAGGTTATTAGCTCAGCAAAAGGCTCTTTAATTAGAATTTAAAAACCACAATGTCTGCATATTTTCAGCCGAAAGAGCGAATTTAATAGCGCACCGAATTTTTGTCTGTTCATTTCTGATCACTCTGTATATTCTCATGCAAATATCCTGTTTCGTATGTTTGAATTTGCAACATTTAAAAGTAAAATGCCTTAGACTGTTTTGATTTAAGCTTTCCGAAGTAACAGCAGAAAGGGGCAGTGTCTGGGTCTGTGGGTTAGGACTGCTGTGATTGGAAGGTCACCGGTTCATATCCTGTAACTGACAGAGTGGTTTCACTGTTGGCCCCTTGAGCAAGGCCCTTAACCCTAATTGCTTCAGGGACTGGCTGGCCCCGCTCTCTCTCTCATCCTCCCTTGTGTGTCACTTTGGCTGAAGGTGTCTGCTGCATGAATAAAAAGAAATATGATGCAATAACTCTTTGAAATGAATTTTTATGTGTCAACTTTAGAAAGAATGCACGTTAATACCTTTTTATATCAGAAATATAACAATATATGCTGCTTGCACTTCGCACTATATCAGTGGTCTCCAACTTTTTTTTTTACAGTGAGAGCTACCTTTACAAATAAAATGCTCTCATGAGCTACCAAATCACGAAGGCATATTTTGCCAGTATATCTTGTCCACCGGGGATGGGGAGTCCAAAAGCAACTGCGGCAGGCATCACAAAGCTCAACTAAACTCTTCAGTCCTGGCATGAGCCATATGCAATGAAGGGGGAGGGGTTCGCCTTGGTATATTGATGGGGAGGATTGAAAGTTGTGTCGCAATCAACTACAAATGTCTTGCCAATGGACCTGTCAATTGCAATGGACCTGTTCGTTACCACTGCTTTATACTGATTAAAAATGGAAGTGAGATGAAAAGTATCATGGGTAGGTAAAGGAAGGAGAAAAATATTCTCATTCTCACAACAGAACCTTATCATGAATCATTCTTCAGGACTTAGAAACAGTGAGACAATGCACAGCAACTCACTGGACAATGCAGGAGACATGGGAAAATTGTTCTGCAAAATATTAGCTTGATTTGAAAACTGCTGAACTCCTTTTGTTTTGGCTGTTGTAAAAAAAGAGGCAATTTGCATTGACCCCCGTAGATTTTTCATTTGTGCTGATGATTGTGACCGAGTCAGAAAATAAAAATAAATGCTGTAGTTATAGTGGGTGATCAGAGAAAAACATGCAGAAAATTTCACATTAACCCCAGTGCTCTATTGAGGCTGTGGGAAAGATCTCTAAAACTAACTCTTTCAAATCCTGAATGAGAATGACAAGGCACTGAATGGTGATTTATTACCTTCAAAGTCATAATTACAGCATAATAATTGCATATTGCACTATTTTGCATATAGCTTTGCATAACTGGGCTGTCGAAAATATAAGTAAGTGAATTGAACCTTAACATTGCTGTTACTAAGGGTGTAACTTGCCTAACTTTGAGTAAGTCATTTAACCTGAATTCTGCCAGTAAAATATCCAGATGTACACGAAACATTTTAAGTTGTTCAGGGAAAAATGCATCAGCTAAATAACAGAAACGTAAATAATTTGCAGCCTATGCAGACTTATGTTGCCCCAAATGACAGTAAAACTTAAAAGATCACCTGCTGAAAAGATAATGTACTGAACTGAGAGTACTTGTAAATAAAAGCCAAGAAAAAATATACTGATTATACATAAAGCATGCATACGAATATGAGGATGAGTTAGTAATGTAAGACACACAGTAAGAAGCACTTTCAGAATGATACTAAAGTCCCTGATTGACTGACAGCCTACTGTGCTGTGCATGCCATGACACTCTGGGTAGAGATGGCTGTCATCTGTCTGCCAGGCCAGAAGCTAGCGGGAAGCTTGCAGCATTAATATCATTCTCTAATACCATTTCATCATGCCAGTCATCACCAAAGGGAGGGGGCTGGAATCAAAGTGAAATTATCCATAGAAAAGGTGAAGGAAATTACTTTTTTATGGTGTCTTTGCGTGGGGCTGGACGTTGCATTTTTTTCCCCACGTTTGCATAGGTTTTCTCCAGGTGTTCAGTATTTCATCCTACATATCCAGTTCAAGTGCACCCTGTCGTCCTCCTCTTACAGTACATAACAAAAAAGTGTTTTTCCTTTAGCATAATTTATTTACAATAATCGTTGCGTATAATAAGTAATTTCCAATTTCTACTAGTTGTACTTCAAGCTCACTTCAAGTTAACATAAACAGGCAAGCCTGGTGGGATAGGAGAAAAGCTAAAAAAGGATGTCAGGATATCTGAGAGAAAAGTTCGACTGAATGATTCGCTAGCTAGGATGTAATGTCTATAAAGTACGATGGCAGCTGACCGAGAGCATTGCACACTGAAAGTGACATGGGTTGGCTAGCAAATCATGTTTGGCTTTACTCTTTCATCACAGGTAGCAACACAAAAAAAACAAAGAATTTCACATATCAACACACAGACAAAATAATTTATTTAATGTGTACAGTCTTATGTATTATTATATGAGTGATAAAAACTGTATTCACACTCAAACCGTGGTTTCATTGTAACCTCCAACTTGCTTACATGCCATTCAAACTTTGAAAAAAGACAAATTATATTGTTGCAGTTACTATCCCATCTTGTTGATTGTGTTGCTACATGCTTTGGTAGACTGGTTGAAATGCACTATAAAACGATGTAAATGAAGGAGACATTTGTGGGTGTTAAAAGTCTCTGCATGACAGCATAGCCCATGACCTTTTGGAAATGCTACTGCCATAGTCATTTCTAAATTGTGCCAAGGATTATATAAGAAGTCATTTGACTTGAGAGAGAATGTGACCTGCATGTCAAAATGACTGGATAATGAAAAATGAGTGACCTAATAAGAATAACTTGATAAACACTGTAACAAAAAAGTCATACAATGGTGAGTTTTACATGAATGTATTCCATGACATCCATCCATCTTCTAATTGCTTATCTTGGTCAGGGTTGTTGTGGAAGAATGATACTGGGGTAGGGGTAATTATGGGCTTAATGTATGGTCTTAGGCCTTAGGCAAGAAGATGCTGTTGCATTCTGGGATTGTGGTTAGGCCTTAGGCAAGGTTTAACGGAGTCGGATGCATTCCATTCGCCACAGAAGTAGCAATATCATAGACCCATATGAAAAAGAAAGATTTTTTGCTTAGCCGGACAACTTGTTGGATTTAAGGTACCTCAGTTTAAATGGCCTTTATCTTTGTTCACTTACTATTAGCCCGAACTACCTTAAATCCGACAAATAATCTGACTATCATGAAATCCAATTCTAGCCCGGTTAATTGTTAGTCATTGTAAGCAATATCAGTTGATAACACATTATGCGCGGTGCTTTACATATAAAACTCCGTGGCAGCACATCCACGGATAAGTTGGATGGTATAGTGTGTGCGACCGATTTAATGAGCCACAAATGAGAAGTAGTGCTTAAACAGTATAAACTACAAATTTCACTTCTGTTGATAAAGGGCGCAGCCATCTTGGATTCTGATCTCGGGATCCTCTGTGCTGCTCCGATACATTTCTCGGATCTCCGAGAAATGGGAGCGTGCATGTTGCCACTTCTTGCTTCAAAACTCGGAATCTGACTCGGAATCCGAGTTCCGAGGGCAAATGGAACGCAACAAGGGTACAGCCTTGGTAGTCCGTCAGCCAGTGGGCGTACGTGACCTTGGGAAAGTCTGTGCTGTTAATGAAGCCACTATCTTTCAAATTGTGACCCTGTTTGTAAGAAATGAGAATGTGAGGTGGATGGTGCTAATGCTGGGACAGAAGGCAGGCAGCCAGTGATGGGTATGATCCTGGAGGGTTGAAATCTCTGAGTGAGACGGATTCCTGGGAGGGACAGCCTATTGGGGGAGGGGGGTTTAGCCTAAGGCAGGCTCTGTCGGGGTTCCCAGTGAGACCAGTCTGCCTCCCGGGCTTCGGTCCCCTCTCTGTCCCAGAGGGAGTAGCAGAATCAGGTGTGGGTGTTGTGTTACATTGTTTGTGTTATGAAAGATCATGTTAGTTGTTATCTAGGGTGTTTCTATTTTGGGATGAATGAATGATTGGATCGTATGTGAGACTGTGCGTGTTGTTTGGATGAAATGTTTTAGGTGAACAGGGCTGTGTTAATTGTTACAGCTCTTTGAAGTAGGTGGTGCAGTCTGATCCTGGTGCAAAATCCAGTGGTATTGTATGGTATTGGCCTTTTATTTAAGTTTTGTTGTCAATATTATTTATGGTAGCTTTGGGAATAATATACTGTGATTAAGGGAAATAAGGAATGGAAAGTGTATTTAGGATTAATCCCCTGAATATTATTGTTATTAAGTTCTGTGTGCAGTGCTGTCTGTACTATTGAATAAGACAGTAGTAGAGGGAGTGCTTCGAGTAAATATCCGCCTCCCCCTGAAAAGGACTGTAGAAATCTATCCCGAGTGGCATAGGGCACAAGGCCGGGGTACACCCTGGATAGGGTGCCAATCCATTGCCAGGCACATTTATCCTCCTGAGACCCGGGCCATTCATTTGTGTCCTCTGTAGTGGACATTTTGTTTTTGCATTTATCTTTTCACTGAAAACTTATTTATTCCTGTTGTACACTAAAGAGGACATGCTGTGAAATTAAAAATAAAAATAAATTTGAAAAAATCTAAATTGTAAGATGTTTTATTTCCTCCAAAGACATAGAAAATCGCAAATAACCTGAAATTTTCCTTGGGTCTCAGGAGGATATATACACACACACACACACACACACACACACACACACGCAAGAATATACTATGGCCAATTTAGAGACACCAATTAGCCTAGCTGCATGTCTTTGGACAGAAGTAAGAAACTGGCGTCCCAGGAGGAAACCTGCAGAAATGTGGAGAACTTGCAAACTCCACACATTTCTTTGGATGCAAGTGATTTTCTGAATATTTCCAGTTGGCTGATGACAAAAGGTTTGCTAAAATCAGCTGGCAGATCATTGCTGTTAGCTTCATGGATCATTAATAAACTCCACCCACCAACAGTTCTTTCAAAAACCAAAGACAATTTAAAATTGAAGCAAAATCGTTTTTTCCAGGAACTCATTCAAAACCTCCTGTCACAAAGGCACCTCTGGGACTTCTACCCTTCTGCTGTTCCGGCTCCCTGACAGGTGGCCCTGCACAGATTTCAGCACCGAGGATAAAGGCTACCTGACAGAAGTCTGCACCAAGGCGGTGGACAGCTGGACCCATGCCCTGCCCCTAGTTGGTAGTGGCAGGAAGCCACTAATTAGGGAAGGTACTCTGGAAGGGGTAGAAGAAGAAGTAGGTCAAAAGAGTGGAAGGAGAGGGAAGTCAGTCAGACTAAGGAAAACTCCTCAGCAGGAAACCAAGATAGAACAAAATGGAACAAAATTCTTAATACTGGACTGCCATTATTCCCCCATCTCAATGCCATCTTTCTTTTTCACCCCAAATGAGCTCGGCATGGACAACAGGGTCCCAACCTGGTTTGTAACCTTGGATTTCTTGGACTTCCCCTGGACAACATTATCAATGAAGCCCTGGCCCAAGGTATAGTCCAAGTGTCATTATTATTAATCTGACCCTCCACATCAGCCATAGCCTCTGGGTTTTTCTTTGCCAAGAATAAGCAGCATGTTAGGCACGTATGCCAGGTCCTTCAAAGTCTCCTCGAGCATCACCTTTACGTGAAAGGGGAAAAATGTGAGTTTCACCAGCCCTCTATCATGTTTCTCTGCTATATCATCCATCTCTGGGGTGTCAAGGTGGATGGTGAGAAGGTTAGAGTGATGAAGGACTGGTCCTATCAAAAAACCATGAAAAGGCTCCAAAGGTTTCTAGGTTTCTCCAACCTTTGCAGATATTCCATACAGAGATTCAGTTTAGTGGTGGCTCCCCAGATCTCCCTCCTTTATGCCAAGAACAGTGTCCTATACTGGACTCCTGAGACTGAGATAGTGCTCCGGCATCTGCAGACTGTTTTGCACTGCTTCGGTTTTGAAGCAGCCACACCCAACACAAGCCTTCGTAGTGGAGGGAGATGCCTTGGAAGTTAGAGTGCGAAACCTGGGAAACTGCGCCCTTGTGCCTTTTTCTCTAAGTAGCTGACCCTGCTGAATGCAATTATGATATTGAGAACAGAGAGCTTACCATGCAGCTGGTTCTCGAGCAATGGTTCCACTTGTTAGAAGGGGCTGTACTCCTGTTCCTAGTGCTAACCAATCATCATAATCCAGAATATCTCAAGTCGGCAAAATGCTTAAATGCATGTCAGGCCCTCTGGGCTCTGTTTTCTGTCCTGTTTGAGTTTACCATTTCCTATATTCCAGAATCCCCCGCCAGTTTGACCCCTTTGAGTCCAGCTCAGAACTGGTTCTCACCCTTCTACCCTCGTGCTTCCTAGGTCCCATACCCTGTAACCTAGAGGACTCCATCACGGAGGCCCATCATCGAGAGCCACCACCTTCTACCTACCATTCAGGGAACAGAAATGTGACATCATCTTTGAGAGCTGCCACCACCCGATGGGTCCACACCTCCCTCAGTACGAGCCACACCAGTATCTTCACCACAGCATGTCCACTCTCCTATTGTTATTGATGGCTGGCAGGAGGATGTGGAAGATTTTGTCGACTCCTGTTCCATCCATCCATCCATCTTCTGAAACCTCTTGTCCTACACAGAGTTGTGGGGGGTCTGGAGTCTATCCTGGAGGCTAAGGGTGCAAGGCAAGGAACAACCCAGGATGGAGTGCCAACCCATTGCAGGGCACACACACCAGTTACTCTCACATACACACCTATAGGTAATTTGGAAATGCCAGTTAACCTTAGCATGTTTTTGGACTGTGGGGGGAAACCAGAGTACCCTAAGGAAACCCCACGATGACATGGGGAGAATATGCAAACTCCACACACATAGAACCCTGGTCCCAGAGGTGTGAGGCAGCAGTGCTAACCACTGCACCACCATGCTGCCCTTATTATTATTATTATTATTATTATTATAATAAGGCTTGCATCACCAGGTAAACTGAGTATTTTTATAAACATTTACTACAAGACACAGGAGCAACGGCAGGTCTTTTGCTGCATCCTCCATTGAATACAGACATTCCTCACTTAACGACCGTCCAGCTCTCCGACCAGTTGGAATTGTTCACTGTATTAGAATTTTGGTTGTGGAAATGGCAGCGCGGTGCAAATGAGCTATTGAGGATATTCCCCCATCATGAAACAAGGAATCAAACTAAAGGGTCTTATTATACGAGACAATCCAAAACCAGAAAAATGCTCAATAGCTTTAAGTTCATAATGAATAATTGTTCATAGATGTTTGCAATCCGGAACCATTTAGTATTCTGGTGAGGGAGACTGCTGGTTAGTTGTGTCAAAGTGTTTGGACATCCACATTATTTTTTCTACCAAGAAGAGTATTATTTGTAACTTTTGTAATAATAAAAAAAGTTTTATTTGGTCAATTTAAAAATATTTTCTGTTTACAGTATACATTAGAATTTAAACTGATGTTCCACTTATATTAATGTAGGAATCTGATGGAAGCACAAACCTGTAGCTTATAACTGTACTTAAATGTCAGTGTCTACTTCCTGGGGTTATCACCTGACTATCACAAACAAACAGGCCCATATATAGAGAAGATGCAGTTCAGGCATCTAAGCGGATATGATAGATCAGCTTGCCTGATACACAACATTACCTGCTGAAAACTCAGAACCTCTCCTGAAAGCAATTCACTTCAACACAGCACCACTCACCTCCCTGCTGATACCAATTGCTATTACTCATGCAGGCCATATGGCATCTTGCAGTTCTTATTTCCCACTATGAAGCTCTGAAGTAGACACAATTTCCTATAACAAGTAGAAGTGTCTAATGCTTATCAAATCTCATCAAATCAAATAGCAGTGTTATTAGAAGGGGCAAAGGATAAATCCATTCATAGCATCTTTTACAGTAGTAAACTAATTTATAATTGTAGGATTACTTCATAAATATACATTACTGCAGTTAGCTTTATTGCTATCCCTTCCACATACACATGCAGTATGTAGTGGAATGAAACAATGGTCCTGAAGTGCACAATACAATGAACATGCTGTACACAAGACTACTTGCACAATAAAATATGATGAGTGTGACAATGCAATAAAACAGTATCGATGTAAAGAAAATTTGAAGAAAAACATACGGGCAACTCCCAAGGGCACTGCGTGTCATGGAGCCTTTGAATAAGCCAGATAAAAAAAGTCTAATTGGACAAAGACTGCAGCAATCAGCCCATCAAATACCAGCAGAAGCACACAGTCACTTACAGAAAATAAAGTCGTGGATGGTCAATAGAATCTGCAGAGTCAAAATGGATTTTGCTACAACCCGAGAGCCCAGTGGGGCATGCGAAAGAAAAAAGAAAAGGAAGCAAGTGGTGCTTTCCTGAATTGCTGGAAAATGTGACAGAAATAAGCATGTTTTTCCAAAAGACAAAATAGAGACAATATAAACAAAGGCAGTGCCAGCAGAGATATCACACATATAGATGTTAACAGTCAGGAATTAGCATATGAGACAGCTGCTGCTAGTACCAGGCTAGTGGGGCGAAGGGTGTCTCATTGTACTGATTTCCAGGGGCCTGTAGAGGTCCAGCCATGCCAGGGCTATAAACATTGGATGCCCAGTTATAGGGCTATCAACATTGGATGCCCAGTTATAGGGCTATCAACATTGGATGCCCAGTTATAGGGCTATCATAGGTAGTGGAATATAAAAAGAAATATGCAGCAAAATGTTGTAGATAGATATATGTAAACATGCGGATAGTGTAAATGGGGAGCAGGGTTCACGTTACATTTATTAAGATAGAGCTTGGTTAATTTTTTTTGCTAAGATATCAAAATACTTCGGTATACCCAAAGTACCACATTACTTTGTAATACCACACAAGCCCAGGGAGAAATGTCATCGGTATGTAAGAGGCCCTGTGGATGCAGCAAATATAGTAAATGTCTCAATAGGAGGAGAGAAAGATCATTGTGATGTTTTCAGATGTTTTTACTGGCTGCTGCAGGAATCTGTGACGTGCACAACAGAAACTTGGCGTTCCTATCTCCATTGTGTAATAGAAGGTGAAGAGTGATCAGATTGGTCCTTCCTGAAGTCATGAATCATCTCTTTTGTTTTTTCTACATTCCGAGAGAGATTGTTGCTTTTGGACCAGCCCGCTACCCACTCCGTCTCCACCTGCTGACTCGTCATTGTTGCTGAAGAGACCCTGCTGAATCATTAGCAAACTTGATAATGCGGTGTGAACTGCACTTGATCATGTAGTTGTGAGTCAGCAATGTGCTCAGCAGTGGGTTGGGCACAGGCCCAGGGAGCATCAGTGCCTAGTGTGGTGGTGATAGAGATGTAGTCAATTCAGAGTGCCTGAGAACTTAAACTCAGGAAGTCCAAGATGCAGTTTCATAGGGAGTTGTTAAAGCCCAGCAGGCTCAACTTCCCTGTCAGCCTCCCTGGGATGATTGTATTAAATGTGGACTAAAGTCAATGAGCAGCATTCTTACATAATCTCGGTGAAGCAGGGCCCGATGAAGTATTTGGTATTCTCAGTAAACCAGTTAGGCTGAAATGCAAATTGGAAGGAGTCTAGTGGAGTAAGCTTAGCTAATAAAGTATGTAGTTCATTTTCCATGAGCAAATTATTACTATGCGGCTGTTGTGTCCCCTGCTGGACTGGAGGAATCATGACACAACCCCTCCCTACATTTGTAATGTGATGTTGGACCTGGAAGGCTTGGAGCTAGTGCTTTTAAGCTTGAGAGCAGGCTGATGGGTATTTGTCTTAGGGAACACGGCAATGAGAATGTCCTTGAATGGGACCCAGTGGCACACCTTGGGACCATATTCCTTCCAGCTGATTTGACAAAGCGGCCAACCCCAAATCATTTGGGAATACAGAGAGTAGTTCACTTTGTATGCAAGAGATCTATCAATGATGTGAGGAGTTGTCTGAATTCCTGGGGAGGCCAGTGGACAAGTTGGCATCCAGATTCTCCAGTCCACGAAGCCAGACTTTACCATAAACATCATAGTAGCCTCAGTGGTCATCATAATCCAAGATGAATTGGATAAAATCACAAACTCTGGACCAGAAAACTCTGAAAATTTTGAAGTATTTAGGCTGTGAGTAGCACTACATTCTGATTGTTTACTGTATATCCTATTTCACGGATCATGGATGCCCATAAAACACAGCACACAGTCCATGCGCATCTGGAATAGTGTCAGGAGAAAACAGTGTATTTTTAAACATATTTTTTACATTTCACTTTGCAACTTGGAATATTTCTGGTTAAAACTGAATAAATCATGAGGATATGGTAATGAGAATTGCCCTTTTCATTTTTTTCCATCTTGGAAACAACTTTATAACTGACAAACTACAGCTGATAAACAGAATACATTTTCTCTAGCATTTGCACCGCATGCATATGTATTATAGTAAAACAAAAAATAATGTGTCTCAATGATTGTAATCAGTGCTTTCAGCAGCAGCCAAATGAAATGTCCAACCACTTATCCTGGACCATTTTGCAGGTGGGCATTTAGGGTGTGTTTAGGTGCCTTGTGACCTCTGCTGCCTGGGAAAGGTTACACTTTTTCACGTGACTCTGAACAGGATATGCAGGATAAGCCCAATGTCAATTCCTGTTAATACACAAATGTATATGGTTTCAAGCAGGTGTAGTCAAATTTATGACATTTAGGGACTGTGTATAATTGTATATTAAATAAATCTGCTCTAGTATATATGCTTATAGTTCTGTGCTTGGGGTTGTAGAAAAAGGCCATTCTGTACCAGAGCTGTGTAGTAACATGGAAGGACCCAATGTAATAAAGGGCCAAAAACGTGAGTGGGATCAGAATAATTTTCACTCTCAATAAGAAGCGTGGTGCCAACACAATGTCAGTTTATTGTATTTTTACACTTTGGATTATTTCCAATAGAATAATGCGCACCCTGGAGGATATATCAATTTAAACAATATGAAGTTATATTAAAGGTGACACTCAGTGGGCAGTACTGTCGCCTCCTACCTTGAGGGCTGAGGGTCTGAATCCTGTCTTTGCCCTTAAAGTGTAATTTGCATATTCAGAAGTCCAAAGACATGCAGTTAGGTTCACTGGAGTCTCTGAATTGTACGTAGTCTATAATTGTGCATGTATGTGGTCTGTGATGGACTGCTGTGTAATGTACTTTTGTGTTGTGCTCTGTGCTGCCTGGGGTAAGCTTCGAGACCATCAGCAGACCTGCCCAGGGTAAGCGGGTAGAATAAGATATTTTTGTAAATTACTAGTTAAGGTTTGATCTTATATATTTATGGGGAAGTTGGCATGATTTCAGTCTGATAACATCAAGATGTGTGGATGGTGAAAATGGAAATTATTTTCTATGGGATACTATAAATGGAATAAATTGCAGAAAGAGATTGATAACCAACACATCAAGGTAAGCTGAGTAGACTAAGAATGTGTAAGTATCGACATGGGACTTCTGGGATACCTCGTAAGGATTTTCTCCTAGGAGGGATTTGGGGTCGTGTCCCACTGGTCGGAAGAAAGCCAGCTTAAGACCTAGCAGAGGCTTGGGCCCCAGATATAGATTGAGGGAGGGTTATGAAATTCTCCTTGGAGGAGGGAGTGTCTGCTTTATATAATAAAAAAATGATTGGCCTTAGATTGGGCCAGACACATGATTGGATGGGCTAGGTCCATCCTAGCCCCATGCAGAGCTAAACCTGTTGGACCTCCAGGGAGCTTAAGGTTTGTTGCCAGGGAAAAGGTTTGGGCTGCAGTTAGGACACTAAAACTAAGGATTTAGTTTTTTTCAACCAGAGATATAAAATGCAGATAAAAAAAACTGATGCTAACTCTATGGCACACTCCCTGTATTAGGTTTGTAGTTTGTGTTGTCTTCCTGTATTACATGGGTTTCCTCCTGTCATCAAAGATATGGCTACTTGGTATGTCTACTTTGTCCACTGTATGTGGGAATATGCCCTGCGATGGATTGACATCCTGTCCAGCTTTTCCCTATACTTCCTTGTTTACCTCTCCAGTGACCCTCTCCTGGATTAGTCGCTGGCAGAAGAATGGACGTTATATCTATCATTCTCCGCAACATTTAAGAAAGCCAGATTTAAGGAATGTGAAAATACGATAAAAATTGTCAAAAGAAATGATAACGGCACAAAGAACTGCTGGTCCACTAGACAAAGTGGTTATGTTTCATCTTATCTTCGGCTATATCACTTGGACTATTCTCCTTAAACAAGCAGTGTTGTACAGGTTACTGAAAATTAGTAGTAAGTTACAGTTACTTAATTCAAAAAGTAATAATTCAAAAAGCATTGAGGAGACATTGTGCCTATGCATGTGTGCTGTCTGGGTAGTTATATTATTTTAGTGTAGCTGCTGTGGCAGTGTGAGACAATACAACTGTCAAATTTTATCAATCACTGTACCTAATATCATAAATTCATTGCACCACTATAAGGTTGGATGACCTTAGATCATAAACAGGAAATTAGGGGAATAAGTTGCATTTGTCTATTAATATTTCATGCAAGACAAAATCAATGAGGCCCATTTCAATTTCAATACTTTTAATTCCATTATTTAATTTGAAAAGGTGATTAGCTACATTACAGTAATTACAGTAAAACATTACTTTGTTACACATTACTTCCAACATTTATTATCAAGTGTCAAAGCATAAAGTATTCATAGGCAAAGATATTTCTATGTGTGCATCCATGCATTTTATTTATTTGTTCAATTCTTCAAATCCGCACAGACATACAGTATGGCCTGATAATGGTTCTCATTGTAGCCCAAAAAATGATTTTACAATATGAGTGGAAGGAAAGGATTGGAAGGAATACAATACTCAGCATCATTTTTAGACTCACCGTACAGAAAAACACCCTGGCTTGCAAGCGAAAATGGACAAAATAAATGACTTGCTGGCTGGACTGAAAGATCAGCAGTGCATTTTTAATCATAGTGCGGAGACCTGTAATGCTACTGTGAAAGCCAGCTACCTAAGTACTCTGATGCGGAGTTTGAGGCTCAGTAATTGTGCTACAGACAGTCGCCTGGCTTTCGCCAGTATAAGTCTGAGGAGAAATGCAGCTGCAGGCATTCAGACATTTACTATTTTCATGTGTTTTCTTTATTCCTCACTATTTGGCAAATTAAGGGAAAGTGATTAGTTATTAGTCAGTCATTGCTGGCACACCATAACACACGGTGCACAACAATAAAATATGTCCTCTGCATTTAACCCATATATAACATCATGACATAACAGGGGCAGGGCTTGGAGGCACTACCTTCCTTAGGGTACCACAGTGGTCCTTTGCAGGTTGGGGATTCAAACCAGCAATCTTTCAGGTGCACATCTCTAACCATTAGGCCACCACTGCCACCCAAACCCTGGAAAATGCTGGCATCAATCCCGCTACCTCTCGCATGCTATATGAGCTCTCTACCATTTGAGCTCATTCCCCTGCATTTAATTCATACATTTAATGTGTGGTTATTAACCACATTAAATGCACTAAATGGCAGCTATAAGTTTATGGTAATGTAACTGAGAGTACAAGAAGGTTCTGTACACTTTCAGATTTTGTTACTAGTGTTAATCTGGCATTATACTAGTAATCACATATCGATCAGCACCATTATTTTTCTTTGATTTCTTGCAAAGATACCCTATAATTAACTAACTATTGATACTTTTGGAAAATGAACATTTTTAAACAGACATTACAGTCTGATGATCATTTGCTGGCCATTTACAGCAGCATTTACAGGTTGGTCATTTACAGTCAGTCTATTTGTGCTTTTAGAATGTTCCTTGCTATCATAATTCTTACAATGAGGAAAAACAATTAGCCCAGTACAGACCTCTTTTTTTTGGTCTTACCCGCTTAAGATTGCATAGGGTCCAATGTGGCCTATTAACTGAAATGAGTTTAGCACTGCAGATTTTGTAATTGTTATTTTTAAAAATAAATATCAGGCTTACATTCTGGAAGATTAAGGTTTTTTAAAGACAAATATTCCAATGATGTCTGACAGCAATATCCAGATTAAGCCATCTGAATCGATTCCACCACTTCACTTAGATTTCATTGAGATGCTTGATACTGATTTCTATGTACTTGTCCATGGCAGAACTTTTGACAAGCAATTGAAATATTGTTTTTAAAGGATCTCTCATTACCTGAAAATAAATATATAATTCAATTCAAATTTTTTATTAATATTTTAACAAAAAATAAGGCTCCCACTTCTTTTTGTAGCACCTGTGTGATTGATCAGCCATCTAAAATACAAATTCCTTTACAATATCATATAGCTACTAGCTGAAGTAAACACATAGGAGTGTCGGCATACAGTGGCATGTGTCCAATCGAGAATGAATGAAAATGTCTACCTGTCTTTACTCAGCTGCAAGTATAATTTCAGTAACTCAGCAGGCAGTAGGTTTAGCTTTATTTAATTCAGTTTGAAAAGATTTTTAAGAATTTATTTTTATCTTTAAAAATGTGGGAACAAGCCTATGAATTGTATGAACTGTCAACATTAATCAAAGTTGTTTTCCTTTTTTTTAAAATAAGGGATAAAGAGTTTTTTTAACTTATATGTTCACAAAGCTAAAGGTGAGACTCATGTCTCCTGTTTACAAAAAAAATAAACAAACATAAAGGTGTATTAAAACTGATGTTTATATTATATAATTATATAAAACTGCATTACGTGTAATACAAATGGGCACTATGAACTGGATTTTAAGATCATTGATTCAGGTGTCAGCCTAACTCTGCTTATTTACTGCAAATCACAGATCTCTACCTTCAGAACACAGAAGGTCAAACGGATTTAGTTCTTTCTGAGCTCTTCGTACCCTTTAATTATACAGCCAATTATCTTTTCTAGATAGGATCTCCAGTCTCTTCTGGCAGCCTTGGATAAAGCCACTTTCACCTTGAAGAGGAGATTACAAAGTTCAAATTGAGAAAGAAGCACTTTCCTTCCACCTAAAACATGGGAAACCAGTCTGGAAATCAAAGAGAAGAGAAATATTCATAAAGCTCTGTCTACTCAAACACTTTTTACATCCCTTCACAGTGTGTTTGGGAAGCAGCAAGGCTTCGCTCTGTCTCCTGCACTCCTCTTAAAATCTGTGTGCCCCTCCATCCAGAGCCCAATAATTACACCAGGCCTCATTGATAATACTTGTACAACTATGATGCTGAGATAATTTGGGTTTGCCTGACGTTCAGCTGCCAAAAACAATTTGCGATACTGTCAAGCTAATAGGTATCACTATTATAACACTAACTAGTTGACAACTGGAATTTGCCTATGCTTGTTGGCTTTTATTGCATTTTTTATGATCTGCCTAGACTTCTCAAGAGAGTCAAGAGTGTGATTGCTTTAAACCCAGTGAAATTCATTACTACATTAAATGATGAAAAGAGAATTCTTCAGTGGGATGCAGCTGGGAAAAAAAAAGAAATCCAACAACTTTGATTCATGCCAAAGATGTATTACAAACCAATTAATCAAAGGCATTCAAAGGTTTTTTCTCTCCTCTTATTTTGAGAGTACATGTATATAAATGACAAATGATGTAATTATCTGTGCTGTAGAGTGGATCTGTAGTATCAGAATGTGCGTAAATGACCTTGACAGTTAATGGGCTGAAGGAACATGTTTTGAGAAGTGGAGAAGAAACAATACTTCTATAGGAGGAAAAACACTCTGGAAGCCCAAAGTCAGCTGACTTCTCAACTCCTCCTGAGCAAATAAGTAGGCCAGAAAGTAGTGTGTGTTTTTGTCACACTATCTGTGAGCTATGTCTGGGATCATCTCTCTCTTTGGCTTTTTAGCAAATTAGGCTTCCACTATAGCTATGGTATATGCTCAGATGCTATACAAGTGGAGGTGGACCCTAAGAATGTTTGCTACCAGCCATCTGGACCAAAAAAAAAAAAAAAAAAAAATGTAGTGTGGGTTAGTGCTGTTTTTTTTTTTGTTCTCTCCTTACATCTTGCCTCAGGCGAGTTAGTGAGGTTCATTTCCAGCCCTGTGTACAGGGCATCCAAGTGTATGGAGAAGAAAGTGACATAAAGACCAACAACAAAAATGACAGCAGCTCATACTGTTTCACAAGTAGAAATATTTATGTTAAGCTAAAGTAAAACAATAGGTTTTCGGGTTTTATTTATACGGTGAGAGCAAGGGGGCATCCCTCACATCTGCTGGCAGACATACATAGCTTAGAAGCCCAGTGGCTGAAAACTCTATCACAAATAGACTTTTTATTTATGAGAGAAGAAGTAACAAAGAATGAGGCTGTAGATCACACGCAGCCATTACTGTTACACATAGATGATTTCTCAGCCAAGTAAGAGAAAGTACTTCCATTGAAAATGGTCCCATTTCTCTTTTGAAACTGAATTGGAAATGAAAAAAGGAGAGACACGTGGTTTATTTTGTCCTCAACATGGGTAGATGTTTTTTTATCATGTATGTGTATTTATACTGCTTTTGAAGTAGGGCAAAGCAAAGCAAGACTGTGCTGTGTATTTAAATAAAGCACTAAGTCAAGCCAGATAGTCCTTGGAGATGCAAGCACATTGGTAGATGTTATTATAAATTACAAACTGTTATTCAACCCAAAAACACGTGATAAAAACTTTCACCATACAGAGCTAGCGTAAACAAATTCCGGACAAGAGACTAAAATCCTGCCTTTACATGTATATCTGCAGGGAATAAAAAGTAGAAAAACCATCTAGATAGCTTAACAACTGTTTGAGAGACATTCTGTTATTATCCACAAAGTACCAAACAGAATGACTGTCAACAGGTATGCCTACTCGCTTGTTTCACCGATATGAAAAATGCTACAGAATTGAATATCTTCTTCAGTCTATACATCTTCTCTTAGGTGACGCAACAGCAATCATATAATGTCGATATAAGATTTGTTTTAAAAATACTTTATCATTGAACATCCCATAATATGCAAAAGAGGACACAAAAATTATGAAGTGAGACCTTTATTTATATAAGTAATAATAATGTTGCGTAGTCGTTGCTTCAATACTACTTACACTTATACCTGGCTATTCATTGGAATCTCAGCCTAGCCACATCTATCCTTGGTTGACCAATATTGCATTTGTTTTCATTCAATAAATAGACCTTTGTATTTAAATAATGACCCCCCTTTGCCATTGGCCACTTACCTTGTACTTCGTTTTGGACAAAAGCATCTGTCAAATAAAATAAATGCTAATGCAGCGATATTACATTTAATTCGTTTTTATGTGTTTAATGTGTTTTTGTGATGCACTTAAATTATTTTTTATTTAACAAAACAGTAATAAATATGCATGATAGCACTTAAAAGTTTTATGGTTTAAAAGTGTAAAGTATTAAAGTATAATCTTAGAGGCAATAAAGACCTCTTAAACAGCAGACTGTTCAACCCACCCAGAATAAGCACTAAAAACATTTGTTACACCATGAATGCACAAGGATCCACCTAGCAAGGATGATCAGAACCAAGTCAATGGACAGCATCTGCCATATCTCCATGGGTGGCTGTAAAGCTGCTGGTGAGGAATGCCAAAAGGATTGGACTGGTAGTCTCTAAACACCTAGAAAGGGAGGGGGGATCACCTTTCCCAGTACCCAGTTACTCAAAACATGCATTATGGATAAGAACAGCTCTGACCATAAACAACCCATAGGACGATTGCCCAGAGGGCACTGCCACCTCCTGTCTGAACCCCTGGTGACCTGGGATTATTGGCTGTCTGCTGAGGGAAGGAGCCAATTTTCCTTCCTCGGTTGACCTCAGCCTCCCCACTGCCTGCCCTTGTTAGTTTTTCTAACCATTTTTCCCTTCAATAAGTGCGTCTGTGCCCCCAACCCATGGTAGTTACTGGAGTAAGGCAGTTTTAAATACAGACACTGAGGAAGCAACCCGTATGTTTGCCCATAAACACGCTAAGAACTTTATACACAAAGGTTTGTTTTCAATGCATTTTTGTAAATGCATGAATGCTTGAAATCTCTGACTCTCTGTGATTTGGATTAGGCATATTAATCAGCTCAGTTAGATAAGTAGGACCCCAATCTTTTAATGCTTTTCTATAATTACGGTTAAGAATCTTACATCCATCCTGAATTTAACAGGAAGGATGCCAGGAGACACTAGAAGAAGTATGATGTGGTTATAATGTAGTTAATATTTTCCACACTGTACTGTGTAATGGATTACACAGTGATGAAAAAACCTAAAGAATGTACTTCCACTTTTCATATCCGCATACTCAGTGCAGAGTCTTTTAAGTGAGCTTGGAGTCATACGGCAAAGGACACTTCGGATGGGATGTCAGTCCACTGCAGAGTCCGCACTATGAATTCTTTAGCGATATCAATTCATGTGTATCTCTTGGTTTAGTTAATGAACACAACACCAGCACATACAGGATTTGAAATGGTTGCACCAGCACACATTTACAGCAGTATCATCATATCATCAGTATACGTTTTATGCCAACATGAAGATTATTTAATATTCTTTCACTGTTTAAGACATTTGCAAAATACAGTATATTTATGTTTTAGCTGTATTTGTAATAATTGAAAGACATGGATTACATTTTTCATGAATTTCAATGTTTTCTATGCGTAGTTGTTGCAGTAACAGGTTAAAATACCTGGAGGCATTGCAATAGACTAGGCTGCTGCAGAAAAATGACAAATTTAACATGAATATTAAGACAGTGCCTTAGCTTTTCAATGCTGATCGGCTATAGGAAGTAAACTTAGGATAAGACATTAACATGGATGATAATGCACGTGTTAAAAGAACAGGTCTGTGTCAGAAATGTTTCTAGCTGACTCCGCAAAACTTTGAGTTGAAGTCCTCAGAGTTAAGAACTGCCATGATATTTTTATCCATAGTGTTACCTTCCAGTGGAGTTTTCACAAGTTTTACAGACAAACCATTTAAAATCCATCATATTAAGAAAACAACACAATAAGTAATATGAACAGTGTCTAAATAAGGTGTAGATTTGAGAATCATCAGCATATAAATGAAAACTCATTGGATATTTGTGTATGACTTACCAATTTTATCATTGATACATTAAATTGAAAGTTACTTTTCATCCGCTGTCTTATCTCCTACCTTACACCCTACAACAACAACAAAAATAATTCTTGTACATTATAAGTTCATGAAATCTGTTTGAATTCTTAATGTATTGTTCTTTAACGGATTCATATTTTTTAAATTGGAAGCCCCTATTGTGTATATGTTGATGGCATTATTTGGAGCATTCAATTGGACTTATTTTATAGCTTATTATAATGTGTTCCAGCTCCCCTGCTTTACAGTTATATAGTAGACCATCTTTTAATCGCTACATTATTGGTAGTGGGCTGGACCTGTACCGAATGGCTGTGAAATCCAGTGATACTAACGATAACCATCAGTGTTCGATTTACCTTCCTGTTTGCTGCCATATGGGTAGTGTTTGTGATCTGCTCTTTCTGGGTTTATAGCCTTTAAGCAGGCCTGCTTGTCAGGATGCTGCTCTGTGGCAGTGTCAAGCTCTGGGCAGAGTACAATGCTGGCATCTGGCATTGGATGTCACTTGTTCAGGAAGCAGGTGTCTCCAATTTCTCCAGTTGTTTTCTATTTAGGAGGCAGGAAAAATAACAGAGGGGAGAGAGGGCTAATATGGAAAACTATGAGATGACTATGAGAAGGACTAGGATAAGTGAATGCTATTACAACCTTGAAAAACAGGTTGTGTGAATGTGTGTCCATTTGAGTTTCTATCTATATATAAAATCATTGGCACAAAGGAAAGGTAACATAAGCAGTTACTTCCAGTGATGTTTGGAAAGGATAAACGAGGAAGTTTTATGACAAAAGCAATAATCAAAAATGGCCATTATACTACCTTGTGCCACACATTATAAATTAATTTCCTTTTTCAATGTTATTTCACTGGTATGATGTCTGCTGTTATATTTACAAATTATGAAGCCAAGTATAATAGGCAGCCCCAGCAAAACAACGTGTATTCAATTAAATGAATGTCCCTAAAGATACTTAATATATATATCTCTGGAAAAAAAAGATCAAACAGAAATACCTCTGTATTCAACATAAGTGGAACTATTCCCTTTGTACTTATAGCACATAGCTGATTTTATTTTTCTTTCAAACAGTTATTTATCTTCCTGGTCTTTCTGTGCGCCTAAGGTACACCTAAAGGGGTAGAATATGATGAGGTCTGTTGTTCTTAATAATTACAATCTACAACTTCATTGTATGTAGGCATATGAGTGTCAGGTTATGCATTTGCAACAGATACTACACTCCAGTAAACGTCAACATTTAAAGTGTAAAACTATGGGTCATAGATACAAAAAGGAGGAAGACACAAAGTAATTTACATCTGTAATAACTTAAAGTTGTACTGAAAATCAGAAGCCATCCGCTCAGTAGTTGACATTCATCTTATTTATATATTGTGTTAGAAAGCAATGGCACAAAACAGATATCTCTAAATTGCACCAACATTCTTCATTCTAGTGGAGAAAACCATCATGCCAAACCTCACTCTGCCTGAAATGTGGAACTGGGAGGCGAGTGTCACTTTGGTGGCCCTACCTGCAGCAGGCCTGTCTCACAATTGAAAGTGACTGAAATAGCAGCATCCAGGAATAAAATCCTAATTATAATTTCCTTGAGAAAAGCAAGAGGCATCAAAACTAGTCACTGAGGGTCTCATGGGTGTCCAACAGCAGTTTTGATTTTGCGTGTTGTCACAGAGGGTAGGCTACACGCTGCCTCGCTTCTAGATCTACCTTTTTCCAAAATGAGGCTCTACTTTTCACTCTAATGGTGAGCCTGTCTTTATTTATCAATACCCTGGCCGTTAGGGCTTTTCTTACCTGGGTGACATAATTATTTAAAAAATTAAAGGAAATTCTAAAAAGATAATAATTTTGGCAACATTTTCACACAGCTAACAGAGTAAAGCTTTAACTTATGAAATATGCAAAAGAAGACATTTGAGTTCCAAAATAGGTGTAAGAGCTTTAAGCATATATATTTGGTAATACATCAATCCCTTACTATTTCCACAAAACTTCGAGGAATTCTGTTCTTAAAAACCTAGCATCCTCATTTCTGTAATATCTATATTTTGCTAAAATTTTAATTTTGAATCCATTTTTTAAAATACACCTTAGAAGCAGAGATCTATCTGGTTCTGGAGGTACATTCGGTTCATTCATTTTCCTTTTGATAAAATGACAATTTTCTGCAATGCATCAATTCTTTCTGCAAATCAAAGCAAATATGACATACAAACAAAAGAACATGTCACATTTCTAGTCATTCTGAAGTGCTTAGTTAGGTTTCTTGTTATTAAAGTTTGGTTTATTGCTTTCACAGAGACAGCAGGGGACTCTGTATTGAGGAGGCTCTGCAAGCACTCTGACAAAAAGAAAAGCATTAAGGCCACCCTCTGTTAAACAACAACATAATATTCATTCAGACATCAGTAATACATATCTTTTGAGTTAAAACACACCAACTGAGAATCACAAGATATATTAAATAGATATATATATATCTCACTACAGGTGGGGACAATACTCACATATTAACAACTGTTCCATAGTTCTGAAACTTTTTGATTATTGCCCTGAGTATGTATATTGGTATTTAAACTATTTTTGTATTTTTAATTTTCACTTCCTGATTTGTGCAGGGGTTGGCATGATTGCTCAATGGGTAACACTGTTACTTCACATCTCAAGGAGTCCTTGAGAGTCTATGGCTGCATAAGAACATAAGAAATTTACAAACGAGAGGAGGCCATTCAGCCCATCAAGCTCGTTTGGGGAGAACCTAACTAA
>JAODKC010015133.1:0-25104 GCA_026777985.1 Mormyrops attenuatus
AATTTTCTTGGGGGGGTGGGCTTTTGCCCCGGTTGGGGTGGGGCCTGCCATCCCCGCCCCCCCCCCCCCCCCACCGTGGGGAGCTGGTTCTGCAGCTGTCTAAACTGACACACCACAGGTGTGAAGTAAAACTATATCTGAAGCGAGTCGAGTACAGCAGCAGGAACTTACTGCATGATGTCGGGTGAGAAGCTGGGAAGGACGTTCTTCCGCAGAACCTCCAGCCAGTTCCTCCTGATCCCCGACGTCATGGCAGACAGGGTGAACACAGCCCCCTGCGTCTGTGCACAAGTGAAGATAAAGAGAGGACAAGCAGGATCTTACAAGTCAGCATTTGAGGAAAAAAACGCTAACCTGGAGCTGAAAACAAACATTCCATCCACACGCTTCCAAACATTCCAAATCAAACATTCCATCAACAGACCATATGAGAATATAATCCCAGATATACACATAATATAAAAAGCACAAGCTTCGATCTTCTGAGGAACATCTAAGGGTCCTGTATTCACCACCATTAGTGAGGTGAAACTTTTTGTGAGCATACATAACAGCACCTACTGGACTTCTTTGAACATTTCCTCAAATTCAAATAAGTGAAACAGATCCCAGTACTATTCACCTGGATCTGAAAACCATAGTTCTTCTCCGCATCAAACTCGGACACCCCCACACAGGACCTCAGGTCAATCTCCCCGTCCAGATCTTCCTTCTGCCATGACATTAAAGAGATGACAAAGAGTCACTCTTCAGTGACTTATTAGCAAAGCTGAGTGTTAGCAATTTACACCATTCCAAGTACTTTAAATTAGCAGAAATTTGTGGTTGTCTGGGTATATGTCACTTCTAAACAGGAAAATTTAGCACTCTCCTCCCACTACATTTCCTGGCCTCACTGTTTAGCTCTCAGTCACTTCGGTCAGTTAAACTATCTGCAAATCAGTACTGACATATGCAGCTCATCTAAGATAACCAGCTCGTGCAACATGTCACAGCACGCGAGATACAGAGGAATCAAAGGGCTGCTTGTGAAGGGAGTGAGTCCCAGGCTCCACATACAATACATTTTAGGTTAAAGAGTTAAAAAGAACTGTAGTTACACCATTCTCTTTTACCTTGCATGTAAATAACCAGTGCAGAAATAAGGTGTTAGGTGAATCAGACCCAGGAATTTCCTTAGCCTGTTTCAAACAATGAGACTATCTACACCATGAGACTCTACCTACATTTTGAGTGAATCTGAGTGAATTTCGAAAAGGTTTCTTCTCCTTTTTACAATGATTGATTTCTTTATCAGTTGTAAAGCATCTTAGTTACTTTGCAGGGTGTTTGATGTGTATCGAGTTTCTCATTAA
This sequence comes from Mormyrops attenuatus, assembly GCA_026777985.1. Classification (NCBI taxonomy): domain Eukaryota; kingdom Metazoa; phylum Chordata; class Actinopteri; order Osteoglossiformes; family Mormyridae; genus Mormyrops; species Mormyrops attenuatus. The sequence continues at coordinate 1,356 of JAODKC010015133.1, forward strand.
AATAATTTTAACCAGGAGCCATGGTACAGAACCGCAGTGAGGATGAAAGCTCAGAAAAACAAACAAAGCAGCTGTTTATCAGCAGTTCATCTCACCTCCTCTGCCCTGGCATCCCTGTAGTACCTCAGGCTGGTGTCCGTCAACACGAACCAATGCTTCTGCCACTAGGGAGACACGCCAGGCACCATGTGACACAGCAAGCCTGACCAGGACGCGCTCAATCCTACCCGAGACTGCAAATGAGCCAGCATGATCAGATAGAAATTTTATTAAGAGCACAAAAAGGGCTGTCCCAATCCTTGCAGGAACCTCAAGTGACTTTAGTGTTTGTCTCCTTGCAACTTCAAGTGTCTAAGTGCAGGACAGAGGTTATGTGCAGGAAGACTTCTGAGCTCCCATTTTGAAACCACAGTGGCAAGAAGTTCCTTGATGGTGTGTGGAGAAGCCAAAATGTTTCAGCGTAACACCCAGTCCGCCTAATATCCAGGCAAGCTTGCTCAGGCACTCTGAAGAATCAGCTAATCTACTGATGCAGCAAGGAGCCTGAAACGACCAACTCTGCTTTTCAGCGCGTTTGTCTGTTCTAAACACAGCTGAGCACAGCAGCAGTAGCAGAAAGGTCAAGTACCTCTCCATGGTCATCTAGCTTCGACATCCATCCCTTCTTGAAGTTAAGGAGATCAGGCTGCAGAAATAGGGTCAGGGAAATAGGAGAACATTATTCAGTACTTAGCTTAGAAAAAACAGAAGCACAGTAACAATGGTCCAAGTATGCGTTTCATACATCTATGTACATATGTGTCTGATTACTGTTGGTACCGTGGTTCAGGTCACAGGAGTGACATGTCAATATACCATTAACTGGAGATGCTTCAGTAAATAGTGAAGTGCACAAAAGTAGCTTAAAATGGCAAGCAATTGAAAAAAAATGTATATATATTTTCATAGCTATTTTTAATGCTGTATGCATGCAAAGCGAAGCTGACATGTTAAAGCCACAACCGAGAGGAAGCACGTCAGACATTCAGAGGAATGAGAGATGCTGACTGATTTATGCAGCTGCTGCAGATACCCTAGCAGGTACAGAGCGAGGCGACTTAATCGACTTCATTCATCCACGTTTACTGACAAGAACAATGCAGACCAAATCTGAACGGCTACTTATTTCAGTTTTTTCTGCTCTAGTTAATCTCTTTTTCACCCATCATCCAAAAAAGTAAGCTGCAGACAAGAAAGTGACTGGAATTGAGGAGGAGAGGCAGTCCTTCTCTAGGATTCTTGAAAACGATCTAGGTGAACACTGAAAGACATTGCAACAAGAGCTACACAGGAAATAATGAAAATGCTATTAAATGTAGTTACACAAAAGTTCAAACGTCCCCCTTTTGTCCAGTGAATCGTTTCCCATTGTGAGAATATCTGGTTTAACTGGCTCCTTTTTTGTACTCGTAGTTGTAGACTAAGGATGAAAGACAGCCGCGTATTTCAAATTACACCTAGAGACCCCCCCCCCCCCCCCCAAAAAACCTCCCCAACGTTAAAAACGCATGCAGCGAACTCTGTGAAGAATTACTCTCACAGCATTATAAACATAACAAGGCGTTACAATGCGGAATTTTCACATGAATCTTTGTCTATGGTATTCCTAAAAATGATGCCTTTATAATCACGTCCATGATGCACACGCTGGCTGAACACTAGCTCTGATGATCACATGGAGTCCAGGTATTATGCCGTAGAATGCATGCCGGTGTTCTGACGAGTTGAGCTTTTAGGGTTTTTTTAGGGATTAGGGTCAGGGTTTTAGGGGTGTTTTGGGGGGTAGGGTTAGGGCTATCGATTAGCACTACGGTAGCCTAACTCGACAAAGTAGCTCAGCTCGTTCCAGATCAGCGACCTATCGATCATTTAGAGACAGGCACGCATTCTACGGCAGGGATGCCTTTTTCGGCATTACACCTGTTTAATTTCACTGTTAAAGCCTGAATGCTCCAGACCTCAGACTGCCTCTTAGCTGTGGATCATTCACCTTGAATTTACATGTCCTACACAAACAAGTCTGAAGTCTAATATTCATTGGTGCATAGCTGTAATGGAAGTTTTAAAAACTAGCTCTGTAGTTAATAAGAAGCTGAGGTTACAAAAATACCAAGAGAGATAATACCTGCCGACGATGAATCAAAACAAATTTTTATTAAACCGGCCAATGTTTTATTCTTATAGGGAAACATGCCTTCTCAACCAGATACAGAAAACACACTGGCCAAAACCTGTCATTGAATCTGAGAAGTGTCTAAAAAGGCGCCGTACATAGACTTTGTGGAATAACCGACTACATCCGACAAAAAATTGAATTAAACGAAATCGAAAGCAAAGTTTAAATGAGACAACGTGTTATACATTATGCTACCGTAAGTGCTAATTCATAATGAAAATCTCAAAGAGCAAAGTCACGACAGGAAGAGTCTGTAATGAAACACAGCGAACACTGAAAAAAGAGGGTAAAGGTTTAGTTTCGTAACAGAAACACCCGTTAAAGATCGTCTATCGTTAAATTGATGCGTCACGTTAAGTATACGTGAGATGCTAGAAACCTGTCACAAACTTCAGCTGCGATGTTACTCAAACTACACACTTGTTTTTCCATCAACAATTTAGAAACTGATCAATTAAACAGCAGTCTTCACTAGCAAAGCATGTTCCTAATGATGACGAAAACTACACGGTTTAAAATTACAGGTAAACACTCACCGTCATGTTTGTTACCGGATCCCAGATCCAAGGGGTAAAAGAGAAGAAAAACGCAGGCTTCAGCTTGTGGATGGATTAGCATATGTCATCTCAGTTAATACAGCAAAGTGACAGCTCCTGCGAGTCGTGCCCACATAACAGCCCAACTTCTAACGCTCACATTTGAATTTTCTTGACTTTTACGTGCATTTTAAAAATTTCATGGGTGATTTAAAATGCACCTATTTTCATTTGTATGTATACAATATCATAATTACTGAGAAGTTCCAGCCACCGTCAAGTTTCTAGTTCCTGGGCGGTTCCACAAGATAAAGTAGGCAGACCCTCGCAGTGAACCAATGGCTATTGCACGTAGCCGTATTAGCCCCATAAACGGAGAGTAAAGGGGCGTCCCAGGACATGCAGAAGGCAGTGCGAAGGTGAAGGCAGTGCGAAGGTAAATGCAGGTATGCACATTGACCACAGGCCCAGCCGGCTCGGAGGGACACACAAGATAATTTATAAGGAAAGGAGTGGTATTTTGGCCTTCAGTGCACGGTTCTTTTACTTAGCAGAGTAGTCATTCACTTAAAATATATTCCACTTTGATTTCCCCAGTTGTCATGTTCTTAGACGTGAGTTGGTGTTAGGAATCCTGAGTACAAGCCCTGACAGCACCGGAAGGAATGCTTACAGGCAAGGATCATACCGCAAGGATCATACGAATGAGGAAAATGGCTATCACGTAGCCTAACCCACATTTTTTTCCATAAACGTTTACCTTAAAAACACTTAGCATCAGATTGAGCTCTCTCAGGGTTAACAGGCAGATTGACGGCCAGGGATATTGTACACAAAGGTAACGGGAACAAAGCAGTGATGAAAGAATGAACAGACACCCAGACACATGCATAAAGTGCGCAGGTTCTGCAGGTCCAAACCCAGACGAGCATGCCTTTTCCGTTGGTCGGTTTTCCACTGGACCCATCTGCAGGCGGGCAGTGTCACTCTCTGTCAGTGTCTCATCCTATAATAGTCACAGCCAACATAATCCAACCACTACTGATGAAAGCAGCATGCTTGTTTAGTGTCGCCCATTTTTACCCAAAAACGGTATAAATAGTAACCCTACTTACTATGCATTTTGAAGCCTCCTTTCTCCCAACACCACCAATCAATTCCTGGGACAGAAAAAATACCCAAATACACAAAATAAAAATGATTGGACTGATCTGAGAACAAAGCAGTAATGGAAAAATGTACTGGAACTATATAGGAACAAGCACATGTATTAAATGGAATGCATAATAGATTTTGTTCATTGATTTCAGTCAGTGTCCCTTATTGTATGTTTTTATTGCCCTTTGTTGCAGAATGTGCACTGTTGCAGAAAATAGTTTGAAGCAGGGCTTACCTGAGCACTGAGTAAAGCAGTGGATTGGACGCAAGGCACTCTTTCACTGTCTCCACCTTGCCTCTTCTGCCGAGTCCTACCTCTTTCCATTCCTCTACCTCGTTCCACCGGGTTGCCCCACTCCTGATGGCCATCAGTTGGGTGAATTTGCCTGACCACCACACAGAGTGATGCAGAGGAAGGGATGTTCGATAACTGACATATAGACTAACTGCATATGACCATATAGAGTAATACAGTGCACCATATACCAAAATATCATACATTTATAAGTCGCAGCATTAGCATTCATATTTTTACTGTAATGGACCAATACGGAAATGAGCAACACTTTTACTGACTTGTATTTTGTCTAACAGAGGAAATGGAAAAATTAGAATATGTTTATCTTACATCAGTTACTCTGCTTGGTAACTATTTCTTAATGTGGACAAACGAGAGTCCACAGGGTAGAAGGATTTTAACATTACAAAACATTGTTGAATCTGATTTCTTTTCTAAGTTAATAAATGTAACATACTCTCATATTTCTTGCCTAAAATAGCAGGCAAATATTGAAATATAACTTGCAGGTACAGTTGGGGAATGGTTATTAGTAGTATTTTATTTGTTTCATCTTATATGAAAATTTACTTGCAATTCCTTCTTACTTATATGGCCTGATGGGACTGTGACTTTGACTCCTCCCCTTTTCCCAGAGTGCTTCACTCGGGTGTATGATCTTGGTTTTGGGGATGTCAGCCATCACAGTGTAATCTTCCATTTTCATGCACGCAACACCCGACCCTGAGGAAGTACGGCTGGATTCAGACTCCAGTGAGCTTTGGGAGATAGTATGCCTTCGTCTCTGAGGGGAGGGGCTCTGATGTGATGACCGCGTGTACTCTGGGGAGGGGCTCCGTAGCTCCAGGCCCCTCTCATTGCCACTTGTCTCCCTACTCCAGTTATCTATTTCCATGGCAGCACTGAGGGACTTCGACAGCTGAATGGTGGGTTTGGTGTCCAAAACCTGCCCAGGTGTTGAGGAAGTTTGGAATGGCTTGGTGCTGTGGTATGAGTGGACAGAACCTATGCAGGAGCCTGATAACGTTGTTGGTCTGAGGATACTTGCATCCTTCCGGGAGGTAGGTACCATAGAGTTTGCCAGTGATGGAGAATCCTCAGGTGCCTCGAAGTTTCTCTGGGTGCTGGGATGACTTTGGTCATCTTGGCCAGAGAAACTAGAGGAGCTGTCCACCTCATGACATGAGCATGAGGCGGTCATCCCAACGGTTGTATCAACATCTTTACATAAATATTCTGAATCTGATTTCGGACCATTTGAGCTCTTCGATGGGCTCCTGGGTTCCTCTCTCTCTTCTGCAGGAGTGTAATTAGAGAATGGGATTCCGTTCTGTTTGAACGGGGAAGGGCTCCGAGAGGGAGAGGAGGATAGTGAGAAAGTGGAGCCGTGTCTGGGGGATGATTTGGAAATTCCAGATGAGGAGCGAGAGGGAACTTGTACTTTTGGGTAGAAGCCATCAAAAGACCACTGTTGGGAGGTGCCCAACTCTGCCTGTTTGAAAGGGGTGGGGATTAGCGTGCAAGGGCTTGGTGAACGGGGGCCTTGTCTCCCCTGGGGCCCTACTCTGAAGTTTGAGTGTAGCGAGCATTTGGGGGGAGAGGGACTCCTCCCGAATGGGTCAACACCCGAGCCCCGCCTTTTTGAGGGCATGCCAAGTTCCGGGTTTCGGAAGGGGATGGAGGCTTTGGGTTCTGGGAGCCTGGTGCTAGGGAGGGGGCGGCCCACTTCGTAGTGCCGGAACGGGGGTGACGGACTGTTTTCCCGGAGGGACTGACAGCTTCCTGCCCTCCGTAGAGGAAGTTCAGCTTCTTGTCCTCTGTTTGACCCTGCAGATAGCAAAAGGTAGATAAGACCAAAAGGGAGGTGCTTATTGACGAATTTGCAAATATACGAAAAGCATCACAATCGTGGAGCAGAATCGTGGTTAAAGTATCACCATTAGAGTATCTCTCTCTAACCTGTGTGTCGACCGAAACTGTTCCTGCTGCTCTCATCCATCCAGCTCTGACGATACGGTTTGCAAGGTGCAGGATCCAAGCGTGTCATGGCGTGATTTGCTGGTGAACACGGAGAGGATGATCAGCCTTCCCTGCATGTCTGATCCTACGAGAAGCAAGGTGCTAACCTGGAGTGTTGGGGAATGGAAGTGTGAGAAAAGGCCAGGCAGATGGGATGTAGGGAGAATAAGAGAGAGGAGCAGAACTGGTAAAGTGGATGGAGATCCACTAGGATATTTGGAGGAGCGTAGAAACTGGACGGTAATGGAGACGGACTCGTAAAATGTGAGAGAATGCCTGGGATTCCATGCAATGTGTTTTGTATGTTCTTTTGGAAGCAGCTAGGAGGATTTAGGCTGCATGAAGGGGCTGGCAGCATCTTCCGACGCAACCTTAAGTCTACGTCCAGCTTTTATAGAAGCGTTGCATGTACAGAGAGACAAAAGCCACAGTGGAAGAGACCATTCCAGGCTCTTTGCAGGGGAAACACACATGCTCATAATGGCCTTACCTTGCCTTGATGATGATGATGTCACTGGTGCAAAGCATACAATAAGATATTAGAATATTTGGAAGGTCCAGCTGCTGCCTACAGACATCATGGCTGCTCAGAATTCCCCTAAAAGACATAATACTGACCCAACTGAGCAAGAATAAAGTCCACAATCAAATTAGCCAAAAGCGCAGTCTAGTGATGACCATTCAGGGCAGACTTGCTATCATTTGTTCATTAATACTGTTAAAAAACTTCACAAATGCCAATGACCACAAAGCTTAACAATGATTTTTGCACAGAAAAAAAAGCTAGTAAATGTAATCCCAGAAAAGAAAGGAAAAGAAAAACTCTTCTCAGAATTTGGAATTTGAAAAAATTGCATCCACACTAATGTACACAGTCAAACCTAAAACACACACAGACACACTATCCCTTTAACTTGTTTGAAGGCCCCATCATATGTAGCAGTATAGACCTACCCAGAAGCGATCGGTGCAGTGGTGACTGTGGGTCAGCGCAGTGAAATGCAGCAGTGCGTCGGGCAGCTTGCTCTGTCCAGAGCCCTCTTAGCCTCCGTGTCTGTCCACACCTTCTCTCACTCGCTTGGCCGGTTGATCGGGATTACGGCTCTGTAATTCAAGCCAGGCCGTGGTGCCGGTCATGATTATTTTAGCACTCCCGCACTTTTATATTAAAGCGACGACCCTTTCCCCCCGGCCTTTCCTTCATCGTGCTTTTATTTTTCCATTTTCACATGCAACTGCAACATACATGTGCTATCTTTTTCATGTCTCCTAAATGTTGTGCATTTAGCCATTTAATGATCTGGAATAAAAACGCATATAATGGACATCTACAAGTTATTACAAGTTACTGATTCAGTGTATTCGGCAATGTTTGTGAAATTTAATAAGTTATATGTAATATAAAACATCCGTTTTAATGTATGAGAATATCTATGGAATATCACAACGTACCCCCAGCTGAATGAGCAGCTCAATGAATGGAATGTTCCAGCCAGAGTGAAGCACATTAGACATGTGTACATTTTGTTATTGGATATTCTCAAAGGCTTGTAAAGGATCTTTCCATTAATTAGTAATTTGAGCCGTATTCCTGCCCCCGTACCTTGTGTCTGCCCCTCCTTCCACCTGTGTGGAACGTATCCCTGTGGCATAAAACAAAAATGTATTTTGCGTGGATGCACCTTTTGTGAGTCCTGACTCTCTAGGCAGCGATAAATGAACATCTATACTTTATAAACACACTATAAACACACTTGCTGGGTTCACTTCTTGAGGGTCTGACCCCTCTCATTTGGCCAACACTTCACAGCCTTGCTGCTAACGTTACCCATATCAATTTCAGACAACCTCTGTAGTATCTTTCTAATTTCTTTGATGGCCTTTCATGGACCAGGCTAATTCCTGCACCTCTCAGTCATGTTTACACACCGCTTACGTCTATGTACACTGCCAGTCAAAATATTTTGCACACTACAGGTTTTTACCACTTTTCCATTTATTTCATAAACTGCAGATTTTTTATCCTTGTTAAACACTGAAAAGTTGAGTGATATACGTGAAATAAAACAAGTTTCCTTTATGACATGGAAAGAGTATGTAACAGTCTGTCTGACATCCTATTAACTGGTTGTGTGATGATGGTAGAGTCAGATTCTAGGCTGTCCTTTAACTCTAAATGCACTACTGAACTGTTTCATGCCATGAAACAGAGCAGTATTTAATGTCTCTTGCGGAAAGAATGCTTCGAATTTTCTCTGCTGTTATAACTGCGAGGGAAGGTTACTCTGAGGAATGAAAGATATGACATTTTCTTGCTAATAAAGGTACTCAAATGGTGAACATACAAAATGTATTTGTTAGCAAAGAATATTGAGTGTATTTATAGTAAGTGATATGTGAGTAACATGCAAACATAGAAAGTCTCATTGTGTGCAAAATATTTTGACTAGTATTGTACCTGCAGCATCCAGTCTCATGCCAAGATGCTGTAACGCTTTGTGTTTGGTTCTGTGCAGTGATGAAGGACGTGCTTTCAGAGACGGTCAGCGACAGATAAATATTCACCCTTTGACAACTTCATTCATTTCTGCGAAGTTAAACCAGGCTGTGATTATGTCATTGGTTATAACACGCTATTGCATCATAAAATGACTGCAAGTATTGTGTCAGTCTAACCGAATCAAAAGGCAAATACCTCAGTATATTTTACACTTTAGAAATAATTTTAAAATAACATAAGAAATGTACTTTAACAATACTTCACAGTAGCCTCTCCATACCCACAGGAATGTGTAGGTATGATGGATGCAAAATAACTGCATCAGACCAAAGACCTACCCACCTCGTCTCATTTCAGTCACACTTCCAGTGCACTTGGGGAGCGTTACATCGGTGGTCTTATGTGTCACGGTGCAATATGACCAGGTGAGTCCAGGACAAGATAACTATCACACCAGCAGGGACAAATTCATTTCCCATCTCGTCTTGGTAACATCTCATCCTTCTGTTACCAACTCTGCCGATACGTCACCAATAAGAAGCTGAGAGCAGATTTAATATTCAGCAAAAACATGCTTTAGTGAAAATTAGTGTTTTAGTGAAAATCAGGGTTGGACGGGCCATCTGGCATACCAGGCACTTTCCTGGTATGTGGGCCGTCAAAATTCACAGTGGGGGACAGCAAAGTCCAGGGCTGACACACATGCCCTACGGGAAATTTTTGAGACACCAGTTAGCCGAGCTGTATGTCTTTGGAGAAAGCAGATGACTGACCACTACCCAGTAGTGGTCTCACAAATGCAGGGTTATGGGTTTGATTATGACCTGCTCTGTGTGTGGAGAGCATGTTCTCACCATGTTCTTATGGGTCACCTACCACAAGTCCTCTTGCAGTTCAGGTGGACTGACATCTTGGCGTATGGATTCTGGGATAACCTCTATTCTCAAGAAAACATTGAATTGGGAATGAAATCTACAAATCTAGTTTGAATTTGTTCAGTTCTTCAACATGTTCTGCCCGCTCAGGTTTGATATGGGTGGTCTGCTTTCCTCCTGTTGTCGAAAGACAAGCAGATAGAAGAAATGCAATGGACTGGCATCCTGTACTGGGCTCACAATTCTGATTGGGATAAGTGGTTCGAGGATGGATGGATGGATGGATGGATATATGCTTACATATAAGCTACTTATTGGTACTACATTTAGCATTAGCATACCAAAAAGTAGTCTTTCCCAACCCAGTGCACAGGGACCCACAGACACTTTCAATCCACACTTTTGCTCCTTACCAGCTCCCAGACAATCAAAAACATCAAGTATGTGCTTCAGGTATATTGGGAGCTGGGAGGGAATAAAAATGTGGACTGTCTGATGGCTCCTGAGTATGGGGCTTGGAATCGCTGACATAAAGCATTCCTAGATGAAGTATGAACCAAAATCGGATAGCACAGAAAATAAGGCCTCTCATCTGGTAACTAGAGTATAAATGCCGGTTTCTTGATTACCTGATACAAAGACACAAATAATGGAAAATACATGGGAAATCCAGAAGAGAACTGAAATCAGCCTCTCGATGACAATAACTTTACCCTTTCCCTTCTCTCATGTTTTTTCTGTTTTGTGAAACATCCCTAAATGTCAGTTTAACTCTCAGGGCTCTCAGTCCATCAGCTTTTTAGGCCACTCAGTGAACCTGCCCTGACCAGTCGGAATGTCACATGACCCACTGATGACTTCTGTGTCCGGAAGAAGGAAAGGATGTTACCTCTGCAGTTTCAGAGCTGCCATGTTGCCACCATTCTGCATATGACTGATACTGGCATGGTGCCACAGATGACTGAGACTGGCACCATGCAGCATATGACTGAGACTGGCACCATGCCGCATATGACTGATACTGGCACCGTGCCACAGATGACTGAGACTGGCACCATGCCGCATATGACTGAGACTGGCACCGTGCCACAGATGACTGAGAATGTTCCCTCCTGGGTTGCTGTGGGGAAATTCTCAAGCTGTTTCTTCTTTTGTGGAATCTGCTTTAATAGGATCTGTGCATTATTTTACGCGCCCGATATGCTACTCCTCGCTGCCATTAGATTTGTTTCACTGAAGCCAGAATCAGAGATTGTGAGAGAAAAGGGTAACTGTCACCCAGTTTTTCCTTTTTTATTCAAAAGCAATTTAAATAATAACATCAGAAAAAAGACAAACACAAAACAATTACATACAGACATAGAAACTGAAAACATAGCCCTGTGATTCTATAGCCCTGTGATTCTCAACCCTGCCCCTAGTGGCTACAGTGACTGGCTGGTTTTTCAGTGTGTCTGAGCACTGAAGCATGTGTTGTAATTATTACACCAATAGAGGAGATTTAGGTGCTGCTCTTCATGCTGTTATTGCTTATACCTTGTATATACAAAAGAGCTGCAAACCCTGCACAGGCCAGCGCCCACCAGAGGCAAGTTTAAGAAGCACAACTGCACTGTGGCAGCTCTGCCTGTAGGTGTCAGTGCTCCGCCACAAAAACTGTATTGACACAAAACTAAAATAATGTTGGCTCCAGTAGACTGCTGATTGGCAGGTGGATGGCCCATTAGCATTTTACTCTATTTAAAAAAGTATAGCTTGTGTCTTTAAAAATCACAGAAAAGCTAATGTTTTGTCTCTTTCCAAAATCAAAATATATTGGATAATAAAAAAGTACTTTTATACTTTGTATCAAATCCAAGTGCTTAATTCTAATTTCAAGTTCAGCTAGTCATTTCAAGAAATGAAAACAAAAAAGGCCATGACAACTGCAAAACTTCCTATGATATTCTACTATAACAGTACAGCCTCGTACATCTGCTTTAATGACACAAAAACGTAAGACTCCAAACAGCGCTCGAAGCTCCAACTCTTACCTAATTTTATAGATCATCCTTCTAATTCGATTGAAACACTGTTGGGCCTTAAACGATCATTTAAATGAGGGGTCTAAGGTCAACACCAAAATGGAGACATTCAAGTGCATTTGGTTTGGTCAGCGGACCCGTAATTCATAGAGGGTTACAGAAAGTTGCCCGGGCGGATCTGTCCTGATGTGATCCACTCTCTTTCCCTGTAATACTTTCCTGCATTTTCACTTCCTCGGGCAGCGACATTAGACTGCGTCTCCACACAGAATTACACTTAGAATTATAGACATGTACAATCTGCCTTCAGTATTCATGGCGTTATGCCATGTCTTTGATATGTGTTAATGCAATAACTTAGACGGCTTAGTGAAGTAATTTGGAGCTGAATTTTTTGACTTGGAATTAAATTTTGTTGAGCTGTATTTCTGTGGGTGCAGACCAGAAGGGGCAGACTGCTTTGTCACACTTGGCCAATGGTCAGTTGAGACTGTGAGCAGGAATCTGAGCTGTGTTTGGGGTCGGGAAAGGCCTGTGCAACTCAGAGCCTTCCAGAGATCACTGGGGGGGGCAGTGGAAGTCTTCTGACCTCCCAATGATTTTTACTCATTCCCCCGTGCCCCCCCTCCCCTTTACCACCCACACCACCACTACCCATCCTTTGGGAGTTCTCAAGCCTATGTGCACAGTGAGTTTGATGGTGTGGTGGGTGCGACACTTTCTGCAGAGTCATGGACGAGGAAGTTCTTCTGAAGCAGCAGTCAGGAGGCGGCCATGGCGGTGCCACCCCCCAGCCGCAGCAGCACCCGCTGGCAGTCGCGCAGAGAACGCCGGTCCCCCGTGCGCTCCAATGTGCGCTTGGCCTCTGCCAGCAGCTGCGCTCCCTGGCCTGGAGGGGGCAGCAGCGGCACAGGTAGGTGGCTGCAGGCCAGTAGGATGGCACGGGCCCTCTCCTGCTCACCCAGGGCACCCTCTGTCAGGAGTTAAAAACACAGGAGTAAGGGGGCGGAGACAGCTGTAAAGGACCAACCAGAAGGAGGCAGGAACGGCGAGTGGCATGGGTCCATATGAGCAGAGAATACAGTTCAACAAAACTCAGCTTACATAGATTGGCAATGTGTGCTGAATGACACAAGATTGTGTGTGTGTGTGTGGATTAGGTTTATATTACATTGTGGGGACCAAATGTCCCCACAAAGATTCAAAAAACAAACTTGTATTTTCTTTGTTTACTTATGGGTAAGGTTAGGGTTGGGTAGGGGTTAAGGTCGTCATTGTTGGGATTAGAGTTTTCCCCACAGAAATGAATTTTGATTACACCTGTGTGTGTGTGTGTGTTAATAACCAACCAGAATTAGTATTATCAGGATTATGCCAGTCTTTCAGTGAAAGCAGTTGTTAATGTATAACAGGGCTCTTCAAGTCGTGCCCTTCGTTCCAAATCCAGGCCGTGTTTTCAGTTCTCCCAGTAGTTAGTTCAATAATTACTGATTCTGATTGGCCAGAGGCTTCACACCTGACTCACAGGTAAAGGAAGGCTGGGAAATCAGCAGGGCTCGCACCTTGAAGACCGTGATTTGAACAGCCCTGACGTATAACATTAACCTCAGTAGCCTGTTAGTAGTTTTTGAAAGTTTACTATTTCTCCTGCTCTGCTCTGCTCCTGCTCTCTTACTAGTTGTTTTCACGACATGGTGTATTGAAGATTTGGCTGAAACAACTTAAGCAACTCATTTTCATTGTGTGATTTTAACCACTCATGGGCCCATGTGACATGGAGCCATGTCCGAGTCTCTGGCTGCTGACCTGCACCGCAGCTGCGGGAGAGAGTCGGCCGCCTCAAGGTGTGGTCCAGCAGCCGGTGAGTGCGCATGGGACTGGCCCCCGCCATCAGCCGCATTGTCGTCTCATGCAGAAACAGCTGCGGAAGGGAAGGATCTCTCAGATTTCTGCTCATTGATCCAATGACAAATTAACAGCAGGCTGCCCTGAAAGAAGCTCATCTAAGCATTTGATTCATTTAGTGACTAATATAAGGCACATATTTCTTTGCATGACGTCATGCTGGATAGGAACATGGCTGATGTGTTCAGTGCCTGCTGGCTGGTGATACCTTGCCCTGTGCCTGTTTGCAGCACTGGCCCAGTTGGCGCATTGAGCTGAGGTCCCTCTGGAAGCCAGCTAGCTGGTAGGAGGAAACAGGGCCTGGGTCGCCACCAGGAACACAGCCACGTTGCCACACCATGGTCCTCAGGGTGAGCAGGAAGTCACACACCAGGAGCTCCACCCCCTTCCAAAGACACATTAACATTTTACAGCATTTAGCAGACACCCCCTGGAGCAAGTTGGGGTTAAGGATCTTGCTCAGGGATGGTAGTGTCAGAGGTGGGACTCAAACCTGCAATCTTTTGGTTGAGAGGCAAACCACTAGACCACCAACACCCTTAGACACAAAGCAGCCTTTGTGACAGGAGCTAGAAGGAGTATGACGTACGGCCATACACAGTGCTTTGGGTCAGCCGGGGCAGCAAGGGGAGCTCTGCAGTTCAGAATGACATTCGAGAGGTCTCTGTATTGCACTGCAGATACATTGCATTGGGCCGCAAGGATCATGCAATGCAACCACAATGCACCACAGCCACCCCCACTGCCAAAACCACATACACACACTCCCCCTTTCAGCAAGCACTTTGAACATTTAAATAAATGTGTGCGTGCATGTTACATATGTGTATGTGCACATAATCTGTAACTGCCCCCTGTCAACATGGCACCTGCAAACTCCAAAATTCACTCCTGTACCCAAAGATGCACCTTAGAGAGAGAATGTCCCAGCGTGACCAGGGTGCTTCTACAGCAAAGCATGATGGGTACCTTACTGAGCCTGTCGCCAGTCTGAACCAGAGCCGCAGAACTGCCGGCCCAGAGATGCCCACCAGCCTGATCACAGTGGGACAGGCACGCCAGCGCCCCCTGGCCCCTCGGCACGGTCAGGCTCAGCCGCGCAGCCTTGCACATCTGCAGCACGGCTTTGGGTAAAGGATGGCTGCAACGGACAAGAGCAAGATCACACTGCGCTCGCGGGAATCGCCACGGCGACGGCAGGTCCAGGCAGCAGCCAAAACCCACCTGAGCTCGTGCAGGACTCTGGGCATGCGCTCGGCACCTGCTAGGGACGCGCTGGCGGCCACGTCGTCACCCTGCAGCCAATGGGAAGCCGCCTTTAGGACAGCCACCCACCACCTGCACACGGGGTCTCCAACTGAATTAAGCAGGGAAACAAGTAGGTCTTTAATGAAAAACTATGTAGTCAGGTGAACCAAAGCATGACTTCATGGTTTGAGAAAATATACACCACCAGTCAAAACTTTTTTGCACACTGAGATTCTCTATATTTGCATGTTACTCACTTTTTACAGTTACAACATTTACTAAAAATACACCCAATATTCTTTGCTAACAAATTTACAGTATGTTCACCATTTGAGTACCTTTATTAGCAAAAAAAAAAGTGATATCTCTAGCAGTTATAATAGCAGTGGAAATTCGAGGCGTCATTTCTGCAAGGGGCATTAAATACTGCCCCATTTCATGGGAGGAAACCGTTAACTATAGCATTTAAAGTTAAAGGACAGCCTAGAATCACACAACCAGTTAATAGGATGTCAGACATGCACTGTTACAGTACATATTCTTTCCATGTCATAAAGGAAACTTGTTTTATTTGATTTACATTTTCATTTATAGTTGTTCACTCAACTTTTCAATGCTTAACAAGAATAAAAAATCTGCAGTTTATGAAATAAAGGGAAAAGAGGTAAAAAGCTGAGAAAGTGTAATTGAAAGTAAGTGCTGAGTAAAAGGCAACACACCCTTTTAGGATATCAGTATGAGAAGATGTATGTACAGACATTTCACGACAAACACACAAACAATGCTGAACATTTATTCTTGTTAATAGGAATGTCGGCACTCTGTAGCCAATTAACTTGTGCACCTGTGGGTGAGAAGAAGACAGCTGGAGAGGGTGTGCGTGTCTCCTCTGTGCAGCTGTCCAGCAGCTGAAGATGCTCCAAGGCATTGAAGATCTCCCTTAGAAACAGACAGTCATGGTGGGATGGTTAGATGCGGGAAAACGTGGCAACAGGGCACCAGGGAGTCTAAACCTGACATGCTACCTGCTGTCATTCTCCTGCACGGCCACTTCGGGACGGGGCTGGATGAGCGCCCACACGGCCCGCTCCAGAAGCTTCTGACAGAAACACCGGTGCAGCTGGGAAATGGAGTCCGCTGGGGGTGATGAACGGGAGACGCGACAAGTGTTAGCGTAGCTCTCACAACAGGGCTGATGGGTATAAGTCAGGTGACTGACCAGAATCAGCCAGAAACAATTCAGATATATAACTTGTTTAACTTCAGACAAAAGTCTTGGTGTACAAATGAGTAAATGGGACTTTCATAAAATTTCCAGAATTGACTAAATCCACAGAAATAGTTATCCCATCCACGTATCTCATGGAGTTTTGGAAATTTGCTCTTCAATGCGCTTTGTTATGTTTACCAGTAAATTACTATGGAGCCATTACTGTTATGCTGGTGAGGTGAGATTCCAGCCAGGCCTTCAAGAGAGTTGTCCTCAGACTATAATTACCTGGGTCTCTCTGAGAAGTATACATGTCCTCCAGGCTGCTGGACCTGAGAGACCAATCACAGCTCAGGAAGAACTGTCTTCCCAATGGTGTGAAGAGCCAGTGCAGCCAATCAGGGTGCGGCCTGGAGTCTGACTGACAGGCCGTGTTCTGCGCACAGCTCAGCATATAAGCCTAAGACCCGGAGGGAGAACATCAAACAGACAGAACAGTGAAATCAACTCTAACTATGCCTCTCCTTTCGTGTGAACAAGCCGGTTCAGAAGATTGATTTGTTAGTTTAAGGTTTCCAGTAACATATTTAAGATATTTAACCTGACTAATATGGTTCATATTTTCCTGTGAGGGACGGATGGATGGATGGATAGATAGTTGTTCATATGTTAGTATTTTAAGGTTAAATCATGATGACACTTAAGAGCTTAAGTAAATATAAGTTAAGTACAAAGCATAGCACCATGATTCATTGTGTCTATATTTAACTGATCCTTTAATCCACTGTTACAATATTGTAGGTACAGTGAGAGCACCTCACCTAGGACAGCCAGGTCTTACAGATTAACATCAGCACAACTGTCACAGCAAAGGGTTTAATGCATAAGGAGAGAAGAAGAGCGTGTGACAGGAAATGATGAAACAGGAAGGGGCTCACAGGGAGAAAGGAGCAGCGGCGCCCCAGTGTGGCCTTGAGTGCGATTGCCGCGTTGACGTAGATTTCTGCCTGCTGGGCTGGAGACACCTTCCCCTGGGCACCCTCACTCAGATTCACAGCATTGAGGGACAGGCAGAGTCCCCACAAGGCACCGTGCTGGGGCAGCATGCCTGCCCAGAGGGGGAGGGAGGGAGAGAGAGACAGAGATCACTTGGGGGGTGGGGCGGAGGGGGGGGGATTCCCTACAGAAAGAGAGAGAAAGACACTGACAGAAAGAGAGCATTTGTTTATGTGTCTGATTTACTACTTTTAAGGGGTATTGAGAAGCCATCTTATTCATGATTTTTACACAACAATGGTTGTAGGTTCAAGCCTCAAAGGGGGACCTTCTTTTGTACAGGCTCGCCAATTGTGGCCAGCTGGCTGGCATGAGATTTTCAATTCACGACAGTTTTATTACCTAGTAAATAGTTTGTATGGTTTGCAAACTACCCCAGTGCTTTTTATGTAGCTAATGCTAGGTTTATAATGGAATAATATATATTTGCCGCAAGATTTCTTGCGTGGGATTCTGAAAGTGTGAGTGTCACACCAGATGCATGAGAGCTGACAACCCTGTTTGTATCACGCTGCACACGTGTATTGCAACTCGAGCTGTAAAGTGGTTAAACACACCTGTGAGCTGAAGCTGGCTTAGACTGTGATACACCAGAGCTGCGTCCCTAAAGCTGGTCTGAGACTCCTCCCACTCACGGTCCCCTCCAATCCAGTGAACCAGCTGACGCAGGGGGGGCGGCCAGAACAGACAGTAGCGAATCACATTCCAGTAGAGCGAACAGGTCAAGTCAAGATGGTTGGTTGGAAGGGTCCTGGACAGCAGGGACAGGCAGGTCTGTAAGCTGGTTTCTGCGGCGGAGTAGTTGCCCTGGGAAAGGAGAGATAAAGCCACATTAGTCTGAGGACTCTGAGGACATGTTTACTACATGTCTGGAGGATGAGACCGGTAGGTGATGAAGATTGAGGTGTTGCACAATTAAATCCTCCATGTTTACAGAGATGCATCATATTACACATTTTTAAGTATGTGCTTTTATCCAAAGACCCCCAGCTCCATTGGTCTTAATTAAACATATTTATAAATTATATGGATGAATGAATCTTCTGAAACAAGATTCCTTTCAGAGAATTTGAACCTGCAGCCTGTTGGCCAAAAACTCCTTAACTATTGCTCCCCCTGCTGCCCTACATACTAAATGCAGGGAAGAAAATAAGACAAATGTGGACGTGCACCTACCCTGTACAAGTGCAGGTCGGCCTGCTTGCGATGCCTCCAGAAGCAGAAGGATTTGGGCGAGTGCAGGGGGGTGACCGGCTCCCAGAGGTACAGCACCCTGACGCAGCCCCAGACGGCGCCCACACCACTCAGCAGCCACATGCACACCCAGGGCAGGAGTCTCCAGAGCCAGCCAGCTGCCAGGGACAGGCGGAGAGAGTCACGGAGATGCTGACACGCGGCACACACATCACATCATAAAGGGCTTTCAAAACTATACAGTACAGATAACCCATTTCCCTTTAACGCAGTAACAGACACAGACAGAAGGGGAGATGTGAGAACATTGAGCTGGAAGTGACTTCTGTATGGCCCTACGATGCTGGACTCAGTGAGCAGTATATGGATGGGTGGGTGGATGGATGAGTGAATGGATGAATTGATGGAAGTTTGCTTGTTCAGCTGGTTTTACAAAGTAAGAGGAATGTGTATGAAGTCCTATTTTACTTATTTGGGTTAGATGGATTTACTGAGGCAGTTGATACAACCCACACACGCTATGTTTGACAGCAGGAATTCCACTGCACAGTGAAAGAGGATCAAAGTGGACCCACTGTGTATTTTGGCCAAAAATATGAAGGAAGATGAGCAATGCGTCTGTGCACTCAAATGGCCGAAGCCCCCGGGGTACTGCCTTCCGACTGTAACGTCTGACGGAGAGGGTGAGGGCTTACCGAAGGTCTGGCTTTGATCGGGATGACTCAGTACCACCCTAGAGGATCCGTGCCCATCCTGTAATGAGGCCCAGCTCGCCCCACCCTGCTCCCCAAATCTGAGGAGTGAGGGGAGGGGATTGAGGGACAGGCAGAGGAAGGTGAGGCAGCAGAGGAGAAGGCGAGAGCGGTCCATCACTGCCAGCGTGGCCGGCGAGTCTGGCTCACTTTTCACCTTGGGGGCGAAACACAAGGTCACTCCGGTTACATTTTAGGTCTCGTGCATCAGAATTGGGGTTGGGGGGGGGGGGGGGTAATTCCACAAACGGGGTCGTGCGATGCTCACCAGCTCGTGCTCCGACAGAGGAGTCCCTGACTCTGAGTCAACGCAGTACGGGGACAACTGGCATGAGGAGCTTGAGTCCGAGTCAGAGAAAGGCGGGGACATCGTTACCCTGTCTGGCTTCATCAGCACATTCTCAGCCCGGCGTATTGACTCTGGAGTAGAGAGGGGGAGAGTCACTACACAATGCTCAGGTTCACATTGGCCAGAGTGAGGGCGTGACCGTCCTATAGTCACCAATAGTCATTTAACAGTTATTAAATTAACAAAGTATTATCCTGCTACAAGAACATAAGTCCCCTGGCTGTACTTAAGTGTTAAAAACTCACTGCTCTTCTGCTTGGCCATCTTGAGGGTCATATTTTCCTGGCGTAATTTACGGTTGACTTGTTGAAGGTACTTAATGTAATCAATGGACTTCCGCAAGACCCCCGACTTGTGCATCTAGACAGCGAGAGGAACAGGGCTATGATGTGATTAACGATGTACAGTCATGGGTCACGCTGCACCCAACCTCAAGCTATGACCCCACTCTATCTCTGTTTAGCGATGCTCAGCTCCTGCTCCACCCTCCTCGCATTCCTCCTCTTGCTCACCTTGGCGTCGTTTCCCATAACCAGGTCTCTCAGCTCGATGATCTTGTCGTTAATTGAGGAGCGGTACCTCTTCTCGATGATGTTGTGCGTGGTCTTCCTCTCGCCCTCCATCACGACCCCTGACCCTAGGCTCACCCCCAGCCCAGATCCTTGGTCGTGCGTCGCCATGGCAATGCTCCCACCCTGGCACATCACAGGTGACACCTGTTTGTCTCCGCCGCCCATCACTACCGGTAGAGTGGTAAGGATATTGCTACTCATTAGGGTCTAAATGAACAAAAGGAATGACAGGAGAAAAAAGATGGTTAAATCCATCCATCTTCTGAAACCGCTTAGCCTAGTCAGGGTGGCGGGAGTTCTGGAGCCTATCCCAGATGCTATGGGCACAAGGCAGGGAACAACCCAGGATGAGGCACCAACCCATTGTAGGATACACTCTCACACCTACAGGCAATTTGGTAACTCCAATGACCCTCAACATGTTTTTGACCGTGGCGGAAAACCAGAGTACCCGGAGGAAACCCCATGATGACACAGGGAGAACATGCAAACTCCACACACATGGAACCCTAGCAGAGACTTGAACCTGGATCCCAGAGGTGGGAGACGACAGTGCTAACCACTGCATCACCATGCCACCTGACACAATCATTATACAGAAACATAAATGTAAATTTAAGAAAACTAGCTCAGACTAGATCAGATGTATAATGAAATACCCCCGTCATCTAGAGCCCCCCCCAGCGTATTATCTAATCACTATCACTTTAAACCTCGGCACTTTGTCGTACTCGTGTGTTTTTGAATCCATCCATCCATCCATCCATCCATCCATCCATCTATCCATCCATTTTCTATATCCACCTGTCCCATACAGAGACCCAGGATGGTGCATCACAGGACACACCCCCCATTCACACATATATTGTATATTGTATGCATATTGAATGTTAGTTTACTATTCTGTCATTTGCTGTTATTCATTGTTATATGTTGTTTAAGTCTGCAGGGAAGTACGCAAGAAATTATTTCTCATTGTACAAATGACAATAAATCTTTTGTATCCTTGAATGCTTGAAAGGGTCACCAAAGAGAAAACAGGAAAGCAAATATGAATAAAGTTAGTAGACTGAGTGATTAATCTGACAAGGCTGCAGCTCTTACACAGAATGTAATGCACAGGTCTTATTAGTGCTGGGTGGAGCAAGGTGTCAAAATCCGTAAGGGGTGGAACTACTGCACTCTGCAAATCACAGACCGTTTGATTCAGTCCTTACTGGATTTACTGGTTCCTGTGGCATTAAACCAGAGAATGATTGACAGCTCATTTCAAAGCCTCATCTCCCTTTGATTCTAAATAGTCACGTTAAATGACTCACTGGGACTTGCAGGGAAGTGGTCTGGATGGGGGTAGTCAGTGCAGTGATACCAGCTGGGGTCTGCATGGTGGGCAAAACCTGTGTCGCATCAGATTTCAGAGTTGTGAGAACAAGAGAGTCTGTCTTGATTATTTGGGGTTGGTGCACCAGGACCTGCAGAAAACACATCAAGGGAGTTTATATAAACACTCCATTCTGCTTTCTTGATTTATAGGTTCTGGCATTTGGACTCAGGCATGTGGAATTTGCTTTGAAACATTTTATAGAGCAACAAGACAATAGTAACATCAACATCAGCAATTTTGACACTTGAAACCAAAGCTGAGCCTCAGAGAAGATCGTTTCAGACTGACCGGGAGCTGCTGTATGTGTTGTACCGCCGGCTGAGCCGTGGCCACAGTCTGAATGGTGGGAGTGGCCGGTGTCAGGACTCCCTGATGCTGGAATGCCATTGGCTGCACCTGTGGTGATGCAATGATGTTCTGCACCTGCGGCTGTAGAACTTCAGCCAAAATGAAAATAAAAAAATTTGTGTGACAATTTTTAAAATAAGTTTAAGATTATAATATGATGATATACATAAATATATGTTTAACAAAAATATACGGGACAAAATAAGCTACAATCTACAAGAAAAGCCTAAAAAATTCGTCAATGACTGTTTTGAGACAATGCAGTACATTGTTAAAACAGAAATTCTAGAATTCAATTATTTGTTGATGATATCCAACCCAAAATCTCCATAAACGATCATTTTAGTTCACATCTGATCGCTGGGATGATCATGGTTATGTCATTTATGCTTATATGCTTGAACTGAGGATGGGGCTATGACTGAAAAATTTCATGGGAAGATTTCAATCATTAGGAAAGAAGTGCTTCTCAGTTGCAGTATCATGATGCTTTAGAATGGCTTTATATTTTTTGCCAATCATCTTGTCCTCTAAGGGCATGAGTGGACCTAAGTAGTGTTGGGAAAAATGCATCTCACCCAAACCCTTCTCCATGGTAAACAAACACTTGAAAGTTGAGCAGTCTTAATTAAAGAAGCTCTTGCCTACAAGCTAAGGTGTGACCCAACAAATGACATCTCTCTCAGACCAAGATTTCTTCTTCTGTCCATCCATCCATCCATCCATCCATCCATCCATTCATCTTCCAATCACTAATCCGGGTCAGGGTTGTGGGAGAGGGGCGCTGTAGTCCAACCCGACCCTGGAGCACACCCTAGATGTGATGATCTTCTAACCATTGGTAGTCAAAATATGAGCTAGTGGTCCAATATTTATATACTTTATATTTCTATATTTGGGCTGGCATCCTGTCCAGGGTATGCCCCGCATAACCCTGCCTAGGGCAAACAGATGGATGGCAATGGCATGATGTGGAAGCGCCAGAATCCCCCATTCATACACGTCTCATGTGATTAAGCACAAATATCTGCCCACCTTGGAAACTAGGGATGGGACTCTGGTGGTAGACAACAGAGCTCTGGATGAACTGGGGCTGGGAGGCCGTGGTCAGGCTGGGGGCAAACATCACCGTCTGAGCCTGGGCATGGCTCTGAAGCGGCACGGGCTGCGTTTGCACGGCAAACCCCGGGCTGTGAGCCGGGATGGCCTGTGTCTGGAGCGCCACCTTGTGGATCTGCTGAGGCTGCAGGTGCAGTATGGACTGAGGCCGCGGGTGGAGGACAGGAGAGGGTCGCACCGGCGGCTGCTTGGGGGCCACGACCTGGATGGGGGTTTGGGGAGGGGTGAGGCACTGGACCGTGGTTGCTGTGAGGCTGGGCGGGAGACCGGCTGGAGGAGGAGCAGGGGTGGCTGGCTGAGGAGCTTCTGCTCCTCCATTCTTAGCAGAACCTCTGAGAAACTGATCTTCAAAGATGTCAGGGAAGTCTCCTGCTTGGTTGCTGACAAACTGGAGCATCTCTGTAAAATAAACTCTGCCAGTCAGTCAACCTGAAGAGGGACCTTTAGGCTTTTTTTCCCAAAAACTATCGGAACTTTATCATTCCTGTCCAGCCCCTAACTGTATAGAAAGTACTTAATGTGTACTCCACAGACTGTTTAACGTTTTCATATTCCTCCAAATTACAAGCTAAATTCTAAGCAATATTATTTTAATATAGCATTCTTCCTCAGCATGATTACATGGTTAAAGTGTAGCAACAGAATTACAAGTGAACTTCAAACAGTCAGCATTGGTGACAGTGAACTTAGAAGAAACAGCTGCACAGTGTGACCGTCGTAACCGTCCTGTGAATGAGAGACGGCAATGAGGAAGGCAACAGAAGTGTTTTAAGTAGCACTTAAGTATAGCTGGAAAGAAGGAGACCATTTGTGTACACAGACACCACAACTCCCAGGGGTCTCGTTAAAAAACAACATGAGACTAATTTGGTCCCAGTGTATCCCGCTGTGGTGTTAAACATTCTTTTGACAGTAAATAAATTGGCAAAATTTTGCAGAGTAATGCGTGTCTTTGTGGCGTCACCTTCATTGTACAAATACCATATT
>JAODKC010015273.1:0-59100 GCA_026777985.1 Mormyrops attenuatus
TGAATGACTACACGGATGTTTCAAATACAATGAAGCCACCCTCAGCAGAAAAAAAAACAAAATATTTCAATTAAATCGTATGGAGCTGACAGATTATCTTTGGAACACGACTGCAGTTTCAAAGACACATACCTCTATATGCTGAAACATGTATGGATGGTTGCAGATTTTCTTGAGCTGCATTATGGTGTTCATCAAGGTTTTTGCACCACCTTTCCCCTTTTAAACAAAGAAAACAAACAAAAAAACTGCCATTAAACATATAACACAAATGTATGATGTCTATACAGAGACTCAGACTGATTTTACCTTTTTGTCCTTCTCTGAACCATCTGTGAGAAGAATGCCTTTCCCTTGCATATGGCGGTACAGAACCTTCTGAATGGCAGACATGTCACATTTTATGACATACTCCACCTGTCAAAGAGCAATCGTAAATAAGCATAATGTTGTAAACATTGTTGTGCCCCCTGCTTACAAAACAGTGGAGGTTGCACTCACTTTTTCTGGCAGTTGGGACTCTACTTCTTTCTTTAGCCGGCGCAGTAAGAAGGGTCTTAGCACCTTGTGCAGACGCCGGATGATCAGAATAGTCTCCTCTTCGTTCAAATCCACCTAACATTCGGGTAAGAGACTGAACAATTAGTTCAGTCCAACAATCCAAGAAAATGTATGTGAATTGGATATAGTACTAAGTATTTGCCCACTAGGAAGAGAAAAAACAAAAAACCAATGAAATGGAATGTACATACCCTCTCTCCAGTCATGGCAAAGGGAGCATTGAACCATTGCTCAAAAGTGCTGCAGCTCTTAAAAATAGTTGGAAGAAGGAAATTCAGCAGAGCCCACAGCTCAGGGAGTTTGTTCTGCAATGGAGTGCCTGTTAGAAGGAGCCGACGTGGGGCCACGTAATGAGTGTTTAGCACCTGGGTCAGCTTACAATGGTGGTTCTTCATTCTGTGACCCTCATCCACAATCATGTACTTCCATCGGATCTAGGCAGAGAACAGGATGTTTCTTACAACTAAATTACGTGTAAATGAATGCTGCTGCCCCTATGGACTGTGTATTAATTCTTTAAAGAGGGACAAATCATACTTTGGCAAGAATGTGCTTGTCCTTGATAATGTACTCGTATGTGGTGATCAGAACATTGAACTTTCCACTACGAAGCTGCGGCACGAGAGACCTTCGCATAGCTGGGGTACCCTTTATAATGAAAGGAGACAAAATGAACAAAAAATTGAACAAAATATCAACAATAAAACATTACTGCCCACAGGCCTATCGCTGCATTTAGGCTATTACAATTTATGCATCCTCCAAAACAGCTTATATGATGTACAATCACTACAGAAAATGCAGAGCAGCCCTGCAAGCCCTGAATGGGATGCCAGTTCATGGTAAGGCACATACTCATAGAATAAGGGCAAATTAGAAGCACCAATTCACCTAAATGAACGTTTTTGGACTATGGAGGAAAATCAAAGTACCGACAGAAAGCCTGCTCAAACAGACCTGGGGTGGGAAATTAAACCCACAACCCTGGAGGTCTGAGGCACCAAAATTTCTAAATAATTAAATTTAAGATGGTGTGGCATCTTAGTTGGTTGTACTGTCGCCTTACACCACAGCGCATTTTTAAGTTTATAACAAACATGGCAAAATTATTAAAAACCGAAAACAGCATACTAACCTTATAGGCAATTTTTACAACAGATGGTGCCCATTTGTCCAGCTCATACACCCAGTTGGACAATGTTCTACAAAAAAAATGAATAACTGCTGACATGTACTCCTTTAAAGCACACTGTAAATGCTTAGTCATTAAACTACCTTCATTTAATCATTCCAGCAGAGACCCATTCCGCTAATTAGAGCAAATCTGATTACTCACGAGAGTGGGACAATGATAAGGTACGGCCCGTTGAGGCGCTTGTGCTCCATCAAGTACGTGATCAGGGCAATGGTCTGGATGGTTTTCCCAAGGCCCATTTCATCAGCCAAAATCCCATTCAAATTGTTGTTATACAGCGAGACCATCCATTCAAGTCCCTGTACCTAATGGAAATGTATAAATAAATATTTCCATTGTTAAATATTATATTTCATGTGTTCTGATGAAGTTCCTGGAAATCCAGTAGAATGGCACACTTTTTAGCTAAATGTTAATTTCAAGGTTAACTTAAAGGCTCTAAAAGAGCATGCATTGTTCAGTCCAAGCTATTCCACCAGGGAGCATGGTGGGAGCGGTGGTGTATTTACAAATAGGCCAAAGTCTGCTCCTCTAGTTCTCCATGCAAATAGTACATCCTGTTAAAATAGACAGGTGCATCTTATTCTTCGACTGATCAGTCGCCAACCTGTATCGTAATAGGTGACAATCTGTAAGCTGGTCAAACACACTTTTCCAGGCATTGAAGTGTTGTACAAGTTGCGGAAAATGGGACTATTTTTTAGAGAATATTTGCTTTATATCCAAATGGAAGAGCACCGGGTTTACAACATCTAAATCTCTCGTGAAAGGGCCATCTGAGTTCACACGGTATATTAGGGATGTAGATAAGGTGGGCACATCAAATTCTTTAAAGACTGGAGGGAGATGGAACCTGTGTTCTAAACCCCAAAAATACTTAAATATCTTGTAATTTCCCAAAAGACGTTCAAGCCTAGGATTAGGTGGTGCAGTTACAGCAACTAGCACAGACTGATTACATACTGTATAATCAGAGTTTTCAAATGCATTTTTCCCTTCTGGGACACAGAAATCTCATACAACATCTGATTGATTACATACTGACTACAGACAAGTCAGTGAGGTGTTCAGATTTGATGCACAATCCAATGACCTTAATCAATAAACTGAATATGATTAATTTTATTAGACAGTGTATTTAACAGAGATATTCTCATTTATAAATCTAATTACACTCCTTTTAGTTTTCACAAATTTTGGACACTCCTGCCTCAATTACATGGGGATCTATCCACATTATTGCAACTGAAAGATTGCATTCTATCTCCTTATAATTCTAATGAGTGGAATATTTCCAAGATAGTATTTATAGATTTGACTGGTTTCAGGATTTACAACATCTGAAGGCATTCCACCAGTCTCTGACAGAGGTGGTTGCTCATAGTGAACAAGGTGAAATGTGCAATTATTCAGAGAGATGTACAGCAATTGGAGTTCCATATGTCCCAAGAGTGGATAAGTTGGCCAGCAGATTGCTAAAACTGACTAAAAACACAACTAGTCTAAAAATAACAGGGTCTACTAAACTGCGTCCAAATTCACAAACAGAATCAGCATACCACTGACTTCATGGAGACTTTCAAACTTTAGAGTCCAAGAAAACATACCTGGTACTGTTTCAGTGTTCCATTAATAAGAAGAGAAGATTGTTTCTCAACTCTTTCAGTGACAGCATGAGCAACTCCATAATAGGACTGCAAGCTTTTCTCTCCAGTCTGCACACTGTATTCATCATCCACATCCTGTTTGGCAGACCTGGGGAAGAGATCCCTTTCACTTTCAGAAAAACCAAAAAGCAAACCCTGATGTTAACCTCAACAAAACCTTTCAAGCTCCACTTCAGATTAATTTGAGGGATGACTACGTACTCAATTATGTGCTTTGCAGCAGTCTCTGACACCTCATCACTGTTTGGGTCAATCATCTTTTTTTCTTCAGATTCAGCCCTGGAAGTTTCATCCTCATCCTAAGCAAATGGAGAAGAGAAAGCCTTTGAAAGGATAAGCTGAAATTTACATTACAGAAACAGGTGAAAACTGTTAACACAAAATGTAAGTAATAAATAAACCCTGAGCTTTTTGTTGAAGAATGATGCCTCACTTAGAAATCACAAGCTGAAAAAGAATGTCACATACCTCCTCCTCAAAATCAGACCCACTTTCTTCACTGTCTGACCTTGGGGCAACTTCGTAACTTTTGGGAGAAGAAAAAAAAAAGCATTTCGACCCATAGGTAATCGACATACAAAAGTCATCACAATGAAATAACAGCTGGTACAAATTCTTACGAATGGTTCACAGGATGTTGAAGATTAATAAATATATATTTCATTAAATTTATTAAGTAAATGGAAACACACACTGCACAAATCAAATATTGAATAAAATTGCATGAGCATTTTTATGAGAAAACAGTAATTATATTTGCATTTATCTTTCTTGCTTTACACAGAAGTAGAAATAAAATGGAGATAGACTATTACCCAGGATTCATCTCCAACCAGGCTTCCAACTGACTTGACTTGGGAGCGTCCATACCCTGCAGAACCTTCCCGGTCTCTGTCTGAATGACCTTTACTGGGAGCTCACTCATCTGACTGCTCTCATCCATTGGCTACACAAAACAAACAAATAGGGGAAAAAATTCAGTTAAATTCATAAGAAAAATTAGTATTACATACTACCTGAAATATTAGAGATGGATTCAGTTATACACATTCCTATTCTTGGCCGTCCTACCTCTCCATCTGGCCCAATAGCTCCAAGCACATCAGGATTCTCTTCCATTTTCTAAAAATCAAAGATGAAAGTAAGCGAAGCACATACATTTTACATTTAGTTTAGTACTACGGCTGGGCATCATTCAAAATTTTTAGATATCAGTACCAGAACGATACCTTGATTTAGATATCGGTTCCTGAACCATATGTTTTTTCGATACCAATAGGTTTTAAAATCAAATTCAACAAAAAGAATACATTAAACATTACAGCACTAATCATATCTGAACAAGTTGTTTTGTTATTTATTAGTTAGTTATCGCAATTATAACAGGACACCTTTTATTTATATTTTCCCAGGGCTCTCAAGTTTAATCAAAAGTCTGGAGTTAGGGGCCCAATGCGTGACACTTTAAAGCCCCGCCTACCGCATTCATCAGATCTTGCTGTGCCACTCCCACCTTGTCTGCACTCCGCATGTGTGCGCATCCATGTAATAGTGTGCTTGCAGCAGGATCACTTAACTAAGTAACTTATTTCGGATTTTACCCGGAAAGAACAAATGCTATTTTCTGATTGGCTGGTAGGTGGCTATTAACTTGGGACAGCTATGAACTTGGCAGAGAACTCCACTCCATATACCTGTGCCTTGTCCATTAATTCTACATAATGGGACACCTTGGTGGGCGTTATCCCTTACTTCTCAACACAATGTGTAGCGTGCGAGTGTGTGAACTAGTTGAAATGTGTCATGGTCAATGCGTGAGCCCTGATTTTACTTATACAATCCGTGACATGTTTATAATTAATTAATCTGGCCAGCAGATCAATCTTTCATTTTCCATAGAATAAAAAACGATGTAACGTTATCCCACTAAAAACCGCCGACACTGACTGGAGACACAGGCAAAAGGTATTCAATCGTATTGAGGTACAAAAATAATTCCATCTACTCTGTCTTTTCTTCTGTACTTCCATGCAACTTCAATGTTAGCGCTGGTGCTTGTGGTCAAGCAATCAGAAAGATTATCACTGTAAGTGCCTCCTCAGTAGTGCCTCCGAAGAACTGAATCGGACAGAGTTCCAATGATATCGTACACACACACTTGCATACATATACACACCAATTCTCACTCTCTCTGCAAGTTTCACATGATATATGACAATGTGGCCAGCCACTATATGGGAGGCATATCTAGGCATAAATGAGGGGCATATTTGCAAGTCGTACTGGTGCAGCTAGTTATAAAATTTTGTCACACCGTCTCCAAAAATGGTCACAGCCTAGAACCTCAGAAGCCACATTTTTGATTTCTTAGGCATTTTTTACACTACGCGACAAACAAAAACAACAAGACACACACGTGAGTCAGTTCACAAGTTTGTCTCTGGGCATACCTGTTTGTGTAACGTTACCAGCAACTTTAGATCTTTACACAAGTATACTGCATGCTTATGAGCTCACAGGTCCTTATTAGTACAAACAAAATGAGAACAAGTAACAAATAATATACAACAAAAATGTAAGTGCAAACTGTTCTTACTTTCTTCCTCCTCCTCTTCTTCTTCTTTTCCTTAGCAGCCTGTGCAGCCTTGTGCTCGTACACCAGGTCAGTAAGGTTGGCCACATACTCATCAGTTTGCTGCAGTAAGTAGGCCAGACGCTTGTCCTTCTTCTGATCAATGAGTTTACGGTACCCTTCCTCATCTTCAGCCTTTAAAGGGTATACAGAGAGAGCAAAACAGCACCAAATTGCAAATAAATGTAATTTTGTTAACATAACAATAATCTATTCGGTGGTGACCAGGTATGATCCATATATCTTATGTGCAAATGTTAACTACAAACCATAAGTCTTCTCATTCTCTCTTTTTCAATCCTCTCAGTCTCCTTCTTCTGTTCCCTCTCTGTATTAGTGTGCCAGGTGGCGATGGCTTTAGACAGCTTCTGAATTTTCCCCGTAATAGACCGGTGATATTCTTTGAAGTCTTTAGCATGTTGTAGTATACTGTTAAGGTATTCCTACACAAGAGTAAAAGGAATTAGAAAACACAAAAATGTGCATTTTTCACCAATTTAAATAGTATATGTTTGATGCAAAAATGGCACTCAACCAGTACAGAGTTGGAGTAAACCTGAAAATGAATATTTCAGGTAACACTTAAGGCAAGACGAACTTTTACAGGTCAGTTATCAGCAGTAATGCTGTATTTGTTATTGCAGGTCACCTGTACTCATAAATGCCCATGCTACGCTGCTGTGAAACAGCATTCAGTAAATAAGGCTGCATACCTTCAAAGAAAAAGTTCTAATATTACCCTGAGAAACGGATCATATTTCAATGTAACAGGAACTTTATTCAAAGATACCAAAATATTTACAGTGCCTTGGAAAATTGTTCAGACGCCTCAATGCTGGTGTCATTTTACAAAACTGCATTAAAGCGTTAAATATTTAAGAACAAGAATAGTTTTTGCTAAACTGAAGTTAGAAACATGTACTTGCATAGATATTTATGCAATAATGCAACATACGCTGCAATAGCTTCTCTATCCTAATCTTCTATTAGATTTGTATACTAGTCAATGTCATTTTTTTCTCATTTTTTTTCTTTCTGATATGAATGCGTTAAAATGCTGATACAGGTACTTTAAGGAAGCATTACAGATTAGGATTCACAGGTACTCAGATATATGCTGATTGTGCAAGGTTAACTACCTGGTGCTTTTGTCTGCGTTTCCGTTCCTGTTCGATCTTCTGCTGCTTTTCCAGCTTTTCAGTCATGCGTGCTTCTCGCAAGGTCTGGCGCTTGCTACGCTTGTAGGCCTTGGAGTTAAGGGCTGTCTCCAAGGTTGTATCTCTGCGCATGCAAGCTACTACATCTTGCCTCAACTATAAGAGAGAGCACAGTTTTTATGCAACCAGTTGTGCAATTACATATTTTTTAATTATCACTCAAAACTCTTTTTAACTATAACTTTTATAGTTAAAAAGAAAATAATTTAACTCAGACGACCTGAGACTCATTCTGAAAAATGTAGTATTCAGCTTTAAAACATTACACATACTTTATAAAGCAGTTTTCTTCACTAAATTTTAGGTAAGGGCCACGCTTATCAGACGTGGAGGGGGAGTAACCATTTACTTATTAAAAGCTGGCTAGCCAGAAGTAGCCTTGATTCTGCTTCACTTGATTGTTAGTTAACTATGTACAGTGGCTGCATATTATTGGGGAAGCTGTGTTGCTTCTAAATTAAAAAATAATTTAAAAATTTAAATAATAATTTAAAAATGAAGAAATCTGATGGTCAAGAAGGTTTGCTTTTTCAGTCAGAGGCTGCCACACTGGCCTCTGGGGGCCGCGCACTGAAGACCACTGTTACAAAGCATATGCTTAAACCTAAATCAGTAAGTAAGAGTAAAGTCGGAAATTTGATCTCAACCTGGCGTTGGAAGTTGAGCAGTCGCAATGCTTTTAACTCCACAGTTGCCTTGGTTCTTAAGTCCGGGGGCAAAGAACCAGGTAAATTCTCCAGCTCCTGGATTCTGTGAGCAATCCTAGCTTGAAGTCTTGCAATCAAGAAATATTGAGAAAGACAAAAAAGACTTTACATTACAAAACAATACACAATACGATATACGTCACTGAACGAAAGGGGGGAATTCATTATAAAGGATATAAAGATCAAAAAACTGTTTTATAATAGTATTATATTAAATATTGATTAAGACCTCACTTCTCAGATTTAGTCTCCATCCCATAAATTAGATTAGCCAAAGAAACTTTTTTCTGGTGCTATATATTTCACTGGAGCATTCAGCAATATCCATTATATACATTTATTTATAAATGTTTAATTTCCTGTTTTTTATCAATTTGTATGTGTCACTAAAAAGTATGCAAGCTTAAAATGACCCATAACAATAGACCCATAAACACCTGTATTCTCTTTCCTGAAGTATCTCCACTGGGTCCAGGCCTTGGGGCTTCTGGATGGGTGTAATACGATTCTGTTTCTGTTGCAGCTGAATGATGTGTGACGGTTGACCTGGGGGCTGCGGGGTAACAGAGATGCTGGGAATGGTTGGGGGCACAGCCTGACTGGGAACAGGTGAAGGTCTTCCACTTGCAGTAGACACAGGAAGCTTCTGGGAAGAGCTGGCAGCATCAGCACTCTGAACTGAAATATAAAAATGCAGCTAAAAATCAGTTGGTGCAGATTTCAGCATTTACTGAAACTGATATATAAACATATAAAATAGTATTTGAATTACTTGTTTCTCCAAAACAAAACAGACACTGTTGTGTGAGGAATATTGGGCTTAGCAGATTACAAATTAAAAAAGCATTCCAGAACCTGGCCACACAGCATTACTGTTTCCTGCAACTGGCTAGCAGTTGGCCGTCTCATTGAAGGCCTGCATGAAACATGTGTGGCAAATGTTGCAATTTTAAGAGCCTAAGAGCACAATTAGTACTAACATCACTAAAATAAAGAACTTTACCTCAATAGGCCAAACTAATGGCTTCTCTGCCATGTTTGGAGGCACTTTGACTGAGATCCATATTGATAGACATATATGGCTTGAAATTCATGCTGGAACATGTTTGTTCTTTCAGCAAAAGATTATCTGCCTCTAACACTGAGGAAGCTGCTCTGTAATACTTGGAAAGCAGTTCTTTCAACAAAGACCTCATCAAAGACCAAGTATATTTCTGAAAGAAGCCTTCTCCGTTGTGTGAAAACATACCACTTCTTTTTCAATGTATCATGATTGCATTTGTTCCTTCCATCTTGCGTTTGTACTTGATGCTTTTGCAAAATGTCTGTGTGACACATAACTACTTAGATACTTTTTTTTTTATTAATCCCCGTAGGGAAATTGTCTTTTACACCTCCCTCAACTTGCTCTTTGCAGAGTAAGTTGTCCGCGAAGGGCTGCCACCTGTAGCGGCGCCCAGGGAGCTGGGGATTTAGGGCCTTGCTGCAAACGTGCTGAGGCTGGGTTTGAACTGGCGACCTTGTGATTACAAGCACACAGGCTTAGCCCACTGAGCCACACGCTGCCCCTAACTAAACTACATCTATTAATTTATTGAACATTCCACTTTCATGCCAGTTGGCACAATAGTTCCCCAACAATTAGATGGTCAACTGTATTTATTTGTGTTTATGTTCAAGACTTAAAATGTAATTTATTTTTTTAATATCCTTTATGTCACAGAAAATGTTGGGTTAGTGCAAGTGAGTAATAACAGGAATATAAATATTTAGACATAACAGTAAGAACTGTAACAGACACATCAGTGGTATAACTAAGTAACTACCAAGTAATGTCATAGAGAACCCATTGTGATTTTCTTCTGAGATCAAATGTTACTGTTCCAGATTTAATCAGCTCCAGTTAGAAAAATATCCATCAAAAATTTTGAGTTATTATTTTAACAAGAAAGTGTCTTTGGCATTGGATCAGTCTCAAAACCATATGTATCCCCTATCCCACATTGATACCCTAATAGGGGGATAGTATGAGCAAAGATATTTAATAGAGACCTATAATATTCCTCCCTGGTTGTAAACAACATACCACTCAGTCATGACATTCCCAGAATTCATAGCTAAAATCAAAACATTCTGTTAGTGGTGTGACGGAGGGGTAAGGTGAGAAAATATTATTTGGTTTCATTCTTAAAAACTTTCCAGATGGCTCAGAGGATATACAATCATAATTTGCAATATTTGTTTTATTTTATTAAAGGTTAATACCTTAAAATGGATGTCCAAAATGAATATTAAGTATACATTCAAAGGTTGTCACACTTCTGTTTTTAGAGCCATCTGCCAAATAGGTTCTAGATTTAGATGGCTTTTTTGTTGTTAAACACTGCTCTCAAAATAGAAGGTGAACGTCAAAAACTGAGGGAAAAAGGGTTAAAAATGCCAAATAAGGTTTATATTCAATTATTCATTTATATACCAAACATTTATATGCAGCACGTTTTACATCATGAATTCTCTTAATATTTTAAACAGGAGAAACATACATAATCTGAGGTCTTTCAGGCACTTTCGGGGTAGTCTGATATGCCTTGACATTTTAAAATACTTCACCTATCCAAAAAACATTTATCCCAAAGTGTTACATGTGCTTTTATTCAGCACAAACTCGGCACCAATAATCTAAGACCACTTAGAATGTTGTTATTCTATTTTTTGTTAAAATCAACTTTAAACATATACTTTTCAAAAACCTAAATTTCTGTCATATCCTGCCGGCGGGATAGCCGGTTAATAGCCATGTATACAGTTGAAAGCTTAAAAATTATAGTTTCAAGCAGGAACTGAAATTGTACACATATACACACACAAACACTTTTCAGTACATGTAAAACTTACTTTCTTGCCAGGGCTTTGATCCTGCACTTGGGGTGTGACCTTGCATCCCAGAGGCAGGACATGGTCCAGGACCAGTTACACCCATAGAATGAACTGGCATACCTAAAATGACAAAGTAACTATGTAACAATGAGCTCAACATGGCTTGGATGTTCACTGTCCTCAAGCTTATTCTGTAACATCATGCAGTGTACATCATATTAGCACTTTTAATACTATGCAAAATATTTTTTGCAGCACCTACCTGGGGACTTGTTGTATGGGACAGTTGCTGGTTGTTGCTGCATAGTTGGTAAGCTCCTCTTGCCCTGTACAGCCAGCTGCAGGTTCTCTGGAAGGGGCTGCCCTCGGCCCAAGATTTTGTAGGCTAGAATCTGGGCTCGCAGTTGCTGCAGTTGGACAGGACTGAAGGCACATGGGCTGCGTCCCTGTTGGGTAATTGCTTGGGAATCTACCGGCATCATGGGGCCAGCCTGGGATGTAGCGATCTGGGGAGGCGTTGGGCCCCCTCCTGACATTGGGCTGGTGGCATGTTCAGGGACAGCCATTGGTGAAGGGTGAGGAGATATGTAACCTGTACCCATTAAAACAACATTTTTTCTTACCATATTAAGTTTCCTTTTGGGTTCTGACAGTTTGCAGGGGTGCTGAAAACTGGCTAACCCCGCGCTGTGACACCCAAACTTGCTCTCACCTATGTATGCATCTGTTTGTCTCATTCAGAGTAAGATGGGCGAAAAAACTATTTCCCCATGGGGATGAATAAATCATCACTATTACTAATATTATTAGATCTGAGAATGCATTCCACCAGCCATCTAAAGCAAGCGACCTTATTTGTCAACATTATTCAGAGGTATAGTGCTCTCTTTCAGATTGCTTGTAAGCAAACAATGTAACATTTGCACCAAGTATACAGTATGTTTAGATTTTAAAGTAATTTTATAGAAGCGGAGATACATGTTCCTAAAGAATAAAAATCACTAAGTAATGGTAAGAAAAATACATTTATAAAAATGAGAGGAGGACATTGCATACTGGCTTGCATTTTAAAAAATTAATTTCATTGCAGGAGAATTAGAGGAACTGCACCAAATACTACAAACGCATCTAATGTACATTTTCATTTCCAGTATCTGTGGTAAAGAAAGAGTGGATCTAATAGAGAAACTCACTCATATACTTCTACCTGACTAAGACTAGAACTGTCCAGTCCACATTTAATTTTTAAATCATCTTTTAAGATATGACAGCATAAAAAGAGTAAAAGCCATATGCTAAAGTTTCATCCCATCATTTAAAAACATTTTACCTTGATTGTGCTGATCCAACGGACTCTGTGGGGGTCCCATTCCACTGTGAAGGGACCTCATCCCCATACTCTTCATCTGGCCGAAGTGCAATTCCTCCCCCATACCTTTGTCATGCATACCTTCCATTGGCTATAGTTAAAATCATGATTAAAAAAAAAAAAAAAAAAACAGTGGTTTCTCATTTGCAAAACACATCATATCAATTAGCCAAGTTAAAAATTAAAATTTAAACTGTGTATTTACAGTGGTCAGAATCTGTCTATTGACAGTGTGGCACAGAAACCATAATCAGCTTGCTAATGATTGAACTCTGTGTCGCACTATACGGTATTTATCCCAGTATACTATATCACATAGCTATTCCATGTCTGTGAAAAATATAAATTTAAATATCCATCTGCAAATCTGCTGATGAATACATAATATTTTTCAAATAAAACACAAGGGCTAAACGGTTCATGGCCATACACCATGTAACAGCTATCACTGGGTCGTAAGATTTGCCTGCAAAGCAAAAAAGACGTACGCTACATCACCTACACTACAGTAACATTTGGTGTTGGAATGTATTAATGGCCTTCAATTTGTTAGCATACAGGTTTTCTATGGCACAAAGGTGGCAACCACAGCTCCACCACATATCCGTAATATTATTTTAAGACTTTCGAATACAACATAAGCATGTATCATGGCAAATAAATCAATGAATGCCAATAACTGCTCAAACTAAATAAGCAAGCATGGTCAATAGTGCAAAATGCACTCAAGATAACAACTGTAACCCATGTTAGAGTCTGGCTGGTGAGACCACAACAGAAAACGTAAAACTGCCCAAAAAGTACCCTAGTTGGATTGGGATTTTAGATGCTGGAACTAAATTGGAAATCAATGGGAAAGGGAAAGTAAAGAAAGTACCGTGCCAAAAGTATTAGGGATGGGCTGATGCACATTTTTTTCAGTTCTGATCCGATTCCGATACAACTGCCTATACCAATACAGATTCTGATACAAGAGCTCTTTTTACTTCAATATTTTAATATAATAAATATACAGACGCTCCTCTACTTACGAACGGCCGTTCGCAACTTGAAATGTTCGTAAGTCGTTATTCAACATCATTTTAAGGGTATACGCAAGTGCAAAGAACTAGGATGCTGGGAGTACGCACGCTATGGTGCTGCATGGCGGGAGTAGCGGCCAGAAGTCATGCTAGGCGAAAAAAAATTTATGTTGCAGACAGGAAACGGGAGCCCAATGAACACAATTTGGACTTACAGTCGTAAGTTGAAAGTTTATAAGTAGAGGAGCTTCTGTATTATATATTTATACTTTATATAAAAATATTTTTAGCTAGTAAATACAGATGGAAAAAATGTATGCTATAAAAATCTTTAATTAGCAAGCATACGCAAGTGGCAAATGCTGAAAAGGCCCCACATTTTTCTCCCACTGGCAACAGCATAACTTCACTGCAATACCAGCCACACTGTATCACAAGCTGTAGCGAGTGTGCAAAACATCCCAAGCCAGCGATACCCAAATCATCTTTTCAAATTACTCGCGTTGTCTCACACAATTGCATGTACTTTGCTTAACGGAATTTTCCGCTGAACACTATTCCCACCTCTCACAACTTTATTTTTACAAAGATTGCAAATGACTGTGCTACTAGTTGCTGTTAAAAGCGTAAGATACTCCCAGATCGTCACATTCATATGTTCCTGGTACTGCAAAGGGTAGGCGTATGACGTCACAGCAGACGGAAGTCACTGCACTTACACCCACTGTGCAGCAAAAAAACTGAGCGGCAGCGTTAGCGTTCGACTTAAATGGTTAAATTAAAAACACAACTAAAAAGGGAAAGAGCTGTCGTGCGATTGATTGTACAAATAGGTTTAACATGAAATAGTTGCTGTCTTTTTAGAGATTACCAAAAACTAAATAAGAAAGTATCAGCTGTGGACTGGTCATGTATGGCCAATAGCCAAGCTGTCAAGTAGGTCTCGATCGGCGCCGATACCGATCCGAATATCGCATCGGTGCATCTCTAAAGAGTATGGTACCTGGTGTGGTGGAAAAGCACCCTATGTGAAGAGACACTTCAAAATTTTTAGAATTAGAGAATTTAGTTATCAGTGGTCATTGTTGACACACCACAGCACATAAGAACGAAATGCATCCTCTGCATTTAACCTATATGCGACATCATGACATAGCAGGGGGCAGCTAATTCAGCACCTGGGGAGCAGTGCTTGGGGGCGGTACCTTGCTCAGGGTACCTCAGTGGTGCCTTGCTGGTCAGGGATTCGAACAAGCAATCTTTCAATTGCAAGTGCGCTTCCCTAAGCATTAAGCCACCACTGCCCAGTTATGGTCCAGCTTACACGTGGCTTGCTTAAGCTCCCTATCATTTGCAAACCATATCCTAACCTTTAGCCAAGTTATGACATTTGTCATAAAATATAGTTCATTATGGGGGGGGGGGGGGATTATATATACATATATATCTGCAAGACTGTTGGTGAATATTTAACAGTTTTTGAATAAAACACAACCTGCAGTTATTACTTCTTTAATCACATACATTTCCACCAATGTCCCTATAAATTTAGTCTTTCAAAGTATATAATGTACCTTAAGCATCTGATGCATGTTGTCTTGTTGATAATCTGCCACCCCCTGGCCAGGCATGTTGTGGGAAACACTGGGTGTACCAGGACTTGGACCCATCATACTATGAACAGAGCCTGGAGAAAGACCTGGCCCAGGGCTGGGACCCAAAATTGGTCCAGGTGACAGGCCTGAACCAGGGGATGGACCAGGATGGGACATCCCACCTGACGGATCAGTGGGGGTGGACATTATTAATGGTGTTGCTCCTTAAAACCTGCATAAAAAAGTAAAAATAAGTCAATTAAATCAGTAAAGAATGAAATTAAAACTTTCAATACTTCCAATGGGCATCTTCAGCATTTCACGACGCAGAAGTACAGTGTATGATTGTGTATGTAACATTTAAAACTTTAAAAGAGAAGAACATCTGTCATTCAGCTGGTAGTAACGTAATATACTCGGTGCATTTTGTTATAATAAAATTTTGCATGGATTGTATTTTTTAATAATAATGTAATTTCTTCGGATATTCTGTTTGTAGAATCCATACACAGTGAAGTTTACTGAATTCTGTTACA
The DNA here is from genome assembly GCA_026777985.1 of Mormyrops attenuatus. Classification (NCBI taxonomy): domain Eukaryota; kingdom Metazoa; phylum Chordata; class Actinopteri; order Osteoglossiformes; family Mormyridae; genus Mormyrops; species Mormyrops attenuatus. The sequence goes on from JAODKC010015273.1 coordinate 15,379, forward strand.
TTATTTCATTTGTGTAACATTATTTTAAATAATAAAGAAGTTTGTTTAAGTATTAGTGTTACAATCGCATTAAAGCGTTTGAAGAAAAAAACAACAAAAAACTTAGAATGAACTACATTAGGCTCGTGATTTCCGGTTCTCGATTTAGCTTCGTAAGTACTGGTACCATAAACCTTACAGCCACCCGAGCTCCAAGGCTAATTTTGCAATACAGTTTTTACAGTTTAGTTCATACCTAAATAGCTTCACAGACGGACATTTATAGCACATTAAAGTCAAATAGATGTACCTAACAAATATAAGGGCATATTATACCTTATTTTATGGTACTCACAGCGAATAGCGCAAACTATCGACATGCTGCCTGCCTAAATCACCTTTTCCGGTAATTATTAAGTAGACTAAGCTACAATATAGAAAAACATATTTTTCTATAATACGTAATAGACACAGATTTGGAACTTGGGCATATTTTGTGCATGTGACAACTGTTTACTTGCTGGTTATAAACAATTCAAATTTGTCCGACCGTAGCACTTATCTTACCGACTCAAAACCTGACGTGAGATTAAACAACGTCAGTTCGACATGTCAAAAGCATTTCGTTACCGCAAAGAGCAAAATACAATTCCAAAGAAACGTCTATAAACGCGGCACCACGTAGCGTCAGTAGTGCGGACAATGACACACACCTAGTTAAGTAAGTGTATAAGCGTAAGCTACAGCAAGGTTCGGGGAAACGCACGACTTGGATCATGGCTTCCCCATGTTGCGGAGTATGGGTGCCCTGCCCTCTCAAGCTAACTTCTCATATAATCAAAATAAGGCAAACTTAGCTTATCATAACACCGTTTCCCTAACAATACACACTGTATACATTCACCCGTGCAGCATATTTTTTTATTTTACATGGCGTGTGTAAGTAATTGAGTAAACTTTGTTAGACTTCACCCTGACAATCTGTCAAATCAAACCAGTTATAAGTTCATGAAGCCATAGTGCAAATGCTGCGTAGCCAGCCATCACATTTTTTTTTTGTTTGCTACGACTACATATCTACGAATCAAATTTCCAGTATTGGTGACAAACATGTTACACGCGGTAATATAAAACACAAAAAACATATATATCCAGTTTACCTTACTGAAGTACAAACTTAAAATATCGTCTTTTTCGGTTTGGAAATACGAGTTCCGTCAGCGACTCCCCTCCCCCTCCGCTTCTGCTGACATCTTGCGTTGAGATTTTTTTTTTTTTTTTTTTTTTTTTTTTTGTACGCTCATATTTTTTGATTTGTCGAGCGGACAGGAAACGCCACCCAAATTCGTCAATGATTGGTTGAAGATCCAACTATTTTTGGTGGGCAGAAGCCCGGCTACGTAGAAAGTACTGGAACACTAACTGCTGCGTAACGTAGGTACTACTTTTATCTGTAATTGTCACCTGGACGGAGGGAAGAATTCGTTGCATTCCCCAGCAAAACAACGACGGAGAAACTGAATTGTAACAGTAACAAGACACGGACAAAATAAAGTATTAATACCGCCACTTAAACCAAGACATTCACACATAAATCATGTGCAATTCAGTTCCAGAAGGGTACTGACTGTGGAGTCGTGGGCGACGATCGAGTGAAGTTTCGCGACCCGTAAACTCCTGCAAAATATAAGGAGGCAACGTAAGAGCCACCCTAGCAATGTAGCGACATTCGTCAGTATGTCTTTGGGAGGGCACTCTAAACACGGAGTGAGGCGGGACTCGAACCCATAACCATGGAGGTGTCAGTTAATAGTGCTACTTACGGAACCCCAGTGTATAAAAAACCTTTTTTAAAATGATGAAAATCCGTACGAATGTAATGTTAATATTAAACTACTAAATTGATCTTTATGATAACGTATGACACCAAGACTATATAACTGTTTGATCAACTTTTAAAATATGTATGCCCCAAACGTATTTAGCATTTTTATCAAATAGTACACTCCCTAAATATATGGAATTGTGTTCTTTATAACAAATACAACTCGTTTACAAATATAGCGTCCATGTTCAGGGTTGCAGAGAACATGGAGCCAATACCAGGAAGCACAATGCAGGGTACACCCTGGGCATGGTGCCAGGCCGTCGCAGCCACAAACAAAATGTGTTCTGGAGTAATGGAGTCGCTTTCCATTGAATGATTAAAACGTTTGCTGCGTTGTAACCACCAGATGGAGCTGTTTACTAAAAATGATCCATCTTCCTTACAAACCTTTTTCAACAAGGTTTGTCATTTATATTACACATCACGCATAAAGTTCCAAATGGCTTCACATGTTTTACTCTTATCTGGCTTTACATTTATAGTCATGATAGTGTTATTTTAAATTCCACAAGGTTCCACAAGTTTTGACTAAATTTTGTATAGCACAGACTGAAGATAATTTCTATGACTTTTTCATGATGAATGACTTATTTACCAAGCTGAATTTAAACTGGTTGTAATCCTTGTATCTATGATATAATGGACAACAATTAATAATAAGAAAAAAATATTTTTGCAAATGTAATTTAATGCACACATATTCTTCATGGTGTACAGCCTTTTACATCTTACATTTATTATCAGATGTTTTTATCCACAGCCACATACATTTTTTGAGAAAGTAGGGTTAGGCAGCCCTTGGAGCAATTGGGGTTTAAGGGTCTCGTTCAGGGGCCCAGTGGTGAAATCACTCTGTTGTCCCTGAGATTCAAACCAGCAACCTTACAATCGGTAACCACTGCACCACCATGCCGCCCCACCGAAAAACAGAATATAAAAAAATAATAGTACTAATTTTCCACTACCTTTAGACTGTTCCTACAGCTAGCGGGGCACTACGGTGTGAAACTCTTTTTAAGGAATTTAAATGCTAAAATAAAAAACTGGAAAAATGAACAGAAACCCTTTCCAGCATACATTTAGCAGAAAATAGATCCGGCATACATTTATACCAGGGGTGGCCAATCTTATCCGCAAAGGGCCGGTGTGTATGCAGGTTTTCGCTGCAACTCCCTAATTAGGTCACTAATTAGAAAACTGATTGGCTGAAGAGTCCTCACATCTGGGTTTGAACAGTTGACCTAAAGGTTATCCCAAAAACCTGCATACACACCGGCCCTTTGCAGATAAGATTGGCCACCCCTGATTTATACTTTGCTTAGTTCATCATCTTTATTGCCCTCTAGGTGGCAAAACAAGACAAAAAATGTTTAGAAAGTTGCATATAACATAGGGTGGCATGGTGGCTGTGGTTAGCCGTGTAATATGTTCACAGTTATAGATGTAATTCCTGCTCCTCATGCAGTGTATGTAAAGATTGCATGTTGTCCCACTGTTTGTGTGAGTATCCTTCTGCAGTACAAACTAAATTGCATATTTTGTGCGTGTGTGCGTGCATGTGTGGTTGTGTGTGTGTGTCCACTGAAATTGACAGGCATTCTGTATAGAGTGTGCCCTGCAATTCCTGGCAGAGGTGGTTGGGTCACTGTAACCCAGACGTGGATATGGAAAATCAATGGAGATAATATAATCAATCCATTTGTTTTCCAGTTGCTTATTCAGTACAGGAAGCATGGAAGCATAAGGCGAAGGAACACCCTGGGTCTGATGCCAGTCAATCACTGAACACACACGCAATCTGGCCAGTTTAGAAATAGCAATTTGCCTAACCACATGTTTTTGGACTGAGAAAGGAAGCCAGACTACCGAGAGGAAAACCCATGCAAACTCCATCAACACAGAGTGGGGGCCGGATTAAAAGTCCGAACCCTGAAGGCTTGAGGCAACTGTGTGACTCACTGTGCCACACACATTCACCAATCCTAGAGTCACCAGGGGACTTTCAATTCTAGGTTCTGTATGCCTCTTGCCTGCCAGTCCAGGTCGTACATGGGTTTCACATATAATCTGCAAAGCACAATGTAAAGCATTCTGGCAATACAATGTTTTTATTAGTACGAGAGAGATGTGAACAAAACAGTAATATAGGAGTAGACAGGAGTGGTGCCAAATCTCCACTATGACACTTGTGGTTATCTTCAGAACTTCAGACATAAGCTCTCCTGTCGTGGCAGTTTTCTTCATCGCGAGGATGAAGGACGAGGAGACTGAGTAGATATGGAATCCGTTTGTTGCATGCATGTAAGGTAGGCAGTCACCACTGTTTACAAAGGTTCGACAGGAAGAACTCAAACATAACAATTTTAGGTTGCTTGGGGGAGATTATTTTTTTCTCTTCAACTACTTGCCATTGACCACAACCTTAGACGTAACATTTTCTTTAGAATTTTTTATTTGCCCTTTTGGTTGCGAGGTCTCCAGATGTCTCGACCTATCCATCTTCTTCCAGTTTTTGCAGGCTTTTGTTATTCTTCCGAGGATATGTTTTTTTCACTTTACTACAGAGAAAGGGTCGTAGAAAGGTGTGAAAAGGTCTTTAAAAAGAAACAAAATCACTATAAGTCTGTGATGTTTTGGAAACAGTATCCACAAGAGTCTATGAAGCTTGTCTTATACACGCTAGCAATTAAGGTTAACCCAGTAATATCTAAATTTCTTTCACACTCCTTTTGCACATGTTTACTTGCACATCTTTGTAGTCTTACTCATCTTGAGGCATATAAAAATGAACATTTCATGGACTCAAAGGTGTTGGAAGAGTTTGTCAAATGCAGTATGCAAATTTGCTACATAGCTTCATAAAAAAGAGAAAAACTAGTGCTAATTCGGTTCACCCACTCCTTGTTGCTTGTATAGATATATATTTGTGTTTATCTTTCATTTGCTTCCATGTCTCCATGTTATTTACATCTGTTTTGTGGTCCCCACCAGAGATGCTTTTGTAGTAATAAGATGCAGTACAATTTCAAAATGGTTCCATTTGTGTGGTAATATAGTTTATTATTGTTTCTCAGAATTTTGAAATATCATCTAGTTCATAATTATGGTATAACTTTAACAAAAGAAAAAAACATCTCCATCTGTCCATCTTCCAGCTTCCTGTCCACTACAGGCTGTCTACTATAGAATGTGGAGCCTGTTCCCGTAAGCATATATCATCAGCTTTTTTTATAATTTAATATAGGCTACCCTGAAACCAGCTTTTTTGATTAAAAAATCTTTTAATACACGTATAGTAGCTCTTACATGTTGCTACAGCAGGAAGACAAACTTCATTTAAGACAGAGCCAGTGGCAATGCAGCACTGAAAGAGATTTGCATAGTCCATTACCAAATAAACAAAATAGACAGGGAGAATACAGACACGACATCCCCACCTCAAACCCCTCTCCTTTCTTGGCTTCTGTGAAAAGGATGTGTGCAAGACTCCTGAATGGAAATTAATTCAAATAAACTTTACAAATTAACTTAAGAGGTTTCATCCATTATTGCAAATTTATTAACCAGGAAAGACCTTACCCACATTTATTTGGCAGTGAAAATTTTTGTGGTTGTGGTTACAAATAACCTTAAAACCATTGAGTCAGTATGCATAAAGAGTTACCAGCATGAAAGTATTCAAAGCCCATTGGTCTATTTAAACTAAACAGCTTAACCACTCAATATTTAATAAACAAGCTTTTGAAATGCCTAAATCCTGAATTAGATTATAACAGAAATTTTTGATTGCTTGTACTTGCTTATGATCATCACTATTATTATATTTTCAGAAAGTTAATCCAGGAATTACAATAGTTGCAGTAGGAGAATGGATTTTGGATTAAATTTTATAATCTTGTAAAGCCAGTCATTTTAATCAATTTCTTTTGTGAAATAAGGAGCTGAACACCACGTAACTCAATATAGTTGACTTTTTAATCTCGTAGATGTGCGTTCTGGTCTCACCATTGCAATAAAGAATTTTCTTAACATCCCTCATGGCCAATTGACCACTCTCTATCTTTTTCATCTTATGGACTTCAGGCAGTGTTTATTTTTCTTACTTCCTCATGAAGGAACTCTTAGTGAGATTTATGGGCAGGTGCAGTGTGCTGTCTATCCCTTGACCCTTGATTTCTCTGTTATGGTACTCAATTCACAAGCATTGTTTTAACTAGTCTCTTGGGACAGGACCTGAGTACAACCTACGAAATCTTTTTCCAAGATGGTGTGGGATTCCAAAGAGGTCATGTACAAAACCGAAATAAAGGAAGTGCCGTCAGTAAGGGACTCTTTGTAGTTGCCTTAGCTGCAGGTGCTCTGTCAGTCAATATTAAGCCTCTTCTTTTGTTCACTATCACAACCTGCTTGACATCTGCTAGACCAGCAACACCACTGCAGCAGCCTTAAAGGAATTTTCACAGATTTACAAAGTTATGTGGTGTGAATCTGTATGTATGCACATTTTACACGCAAAATATCGCTGGTACTTTTTGTATAAACTGTATAAACTTTTCTCAGGGTCAAGATAAAAAAAAAAGTACTGTATTCTTTCATCTTTAACAGCAGAAGCACTAGAAATTTGAATACTTGGTTTATAAACCATGAGCTGTATCACTTTTTGTACAGCATAACACAAATAGAATTGTGTGTAAGAATATTTTATTGCAAATGTTGCTATTTTTTCTAATGTGAAATTTGTTTTTCTTTTGTTTTAGACCTTAAGTTGTTGATTTGTTTTTTTTTGAGCACTTTTAAATTTTAATGTTTAATTACTTGTAACTAATTGTATGAAAGACTTTATACAGAGAAAATTTAGTTTACTTATTAAATCAGTTTAATTGTTTATTTGTTGTTATTATTATCTCAGTCAAACACTTTATTCATGTAATCAGAAACACTTTCACTAAATTTGCTACATATCTTTGTCAACAAAAAACAGTTGGATCATTCTGATAATGAAAAATATGTTATCCTATAAAATTTTGTCTTCTTTCTAGAAAGCCCATACTGTAAAGAATGCCAACAGAATCAGTTTTAGAGAAACAAATGACTTACAGGACATTTTCGCCTGCCAAAAATCCCTAAAGTTTCCACATTTCCCTGGAAACCTGGTGTAGGGAGAAAGCTAGGCTCTCATACCATTCCAATTCATCTGCATGTGTTGTTCATGAAACAGGCCTGTAATTTCCTGCCCAGAAATTCCGTGACCTGTGTCAGCTGGTCTATTGAGTGATGTTATTGACTTAACACCAGAATAAATTGAACATCCACACACAGCATGAAATAAACAAAATCAAGCCAGATTTCATATCAAACTTCCCAAATTTTCACGTTATTAACTTTAATAATCTAAAAATTAACTAAACATTTATCTTCTACATACATGGTTAAAGCACTTTGAAAAAATCTATTCTTTTTGCAAAAGATTGTTTGACAGGATATATTTAAATATGATTTGTGACTGCATAAACAATCAGAGCCGTTTTAATTGGCAATAATAAAAAGTTATTATGCCAAATTGGTGTTTATTTGTGAAATTGTTACCTTAGCTATGGCAGTTTCATTTTTTCCTTCCTTTGAGAACTGACAGCTGCCATATACTGTAATTTCTAATTCCTCTGTTCAGACACCCATGTCCTGCCATTTTTTTTTTCATAATGCAAATCGTTTACATTCTACACTGGGTCGCCTAAAAAGCAATCACTTTGGAAGAGCTGGATAGATGGATATATTGTCCTGGTTGTACAGTGCTTGTGTGGGCTTGTTAACAGTAAAGAACTAGAAGGATAAACAGTGTACGCTTTTATACATATTTTACAATAAAATGATCAATAATTCAGAACTTTATGGCTTAAATGCCTGTTTTGTGTGATTATCTGAAGGAGTGTGTGCTTTGTGATTGACTGACATCCCATCCAGGGTGTCTTCTGCCTCAAGCTTTGTAATTCCTGCCATACGCTCTAGGCTCCACATGCTATGGTAAAGAGATGGATGACTATGAGATAACATTAAAACATTATATTTTGTATGGACTTATTTTCCCACGGGCCAAGTCAATGTATTAATTTCATGGTTTACATTAATCTGTAGAAGATCGCATATTAAAATAAACAGACTGCGAAAATACAAATTGCAGTATTATAATATATGACAGATACTTCTTGTCAAATATACCTCTGTAAATTGAGATGATTATGTAATGTGCATTAGCCATTCATCTTTCAATGACATAGTACAAAGTACTATCCAATGAGCCATCGTGTGCCACATATAATGTTTCACATAATACACATAATTTTAAAAGTACAGAATGAGAAGATACATTATAGAACATTGTTAGAGATGCTAACCATGGTTTCTACATTACAATTATGTGAAAACTAAGTAAATACATTTTGATGATGCATGGGCTGTGCGTCCAAATTCAAGTTCAGGGATGAAAAAAGCAGGTAGGGCAAGAGTTAGGGTTACTCCCAAGGGTTTATTGCTTTACAGCATAGCAAAACAAGAAATACAGGGTTGTAAACAGACCACTGAACCACAGCTTGAGCTGAAATAGTTTACTCTAGACAGGAGTCTGCTTAAGACTCAGCACTTAGGTAATGGAGGCACAGGACATAAATGGACTACCCCCTCAGACAGCTAACGTTGACTTAATTGATCAATGCCAATTGTCACCAGTATGTTTAGATATTTGTTAACATATTTCAGTATCGGTAAAATAATTTTCTGCTTCACTGTTTTACTGCTGGTAAAGCCTTCAGCCACAGGGTTGCTGGCAAATCTATGGATTCATCCTCTATCTCAGTAATTAAATCCAGAATGAAGACCTGTTAATTTATCCTAGTCTGCCGTAAATAAGGTTGCTGGTATACCAGTACATGTCACAATTTTGTCTTGTTTTTGTCAGTCACATCAGTATATGTACTGAGCCAGATGCTCTGCAACTGGTGCGAACCTCACCTGAGATCATGGACACAGCCATCCACAGGCAAGATACTGGTCAATAAAAGGCTGAAGCCTGGTATGCAGAAGAGTGAACAGAGAGCTGACCAACAGATGGTGAGATGACCCCCAAATGGTATGAGAGTAGATAGAACCACACCAACTTTGCACACAATAGATCAGGCAGCAGACCTTGAACATTGTTTTTTCAAATTGTGGAATTTTGTCTCACCTCCCTTGCTAATTTTCAGTGACATGGAAAGGGGGCAGTAGTGGCTTAATGGTTAGAGAAGCACACTTGTATATTGAAAGATTGTAGGTTCAAACCCCTGACCAGCAACACACCACTGAAGTACCTTGAGCTATAGTAGGTACTACTCCCCAGGTGCTGAATTAACTGTCACATATGGTTTAAATGCAGAGGACACATTTTGTTATTGTGCTGTGGTGTATCAACAATGATCACTAAATTCTAATTCTCTTTCATTTTCATTATTGTTCTCCTTAACTGTTGTACATTATATGGGCAAAAGTATTGGGACACCTGGCCACTATACCTGCAGCAATTTTTATGACATCCCATTCTAAATCCATAGGCATCAATGTGGAGTTGGTCCCCCTATAACAGTTGCCACTCTTCTGGGAAGGCTTTCCACAGGATTTTGGAATCTGTCTTTGGGAATGTTGTTCCTTTATGCTTCCACATTGCACTAATACCACTAACAGTTGATTGTGAAATATCTAGCAGGGAAGAAACTGACTTATTACAAATGTCGCATCCTATGACAGTACCTGCTTGAATCCACTGAGCTCTTCAGAATGACCCATTCTTTCACAAGTGTTTGTAAACCTGACTGCACCGCTAGGTGCTTGACTTTAAGGGTGCTATGCATAAGTGGTTCTAGACCCCATTTAGGGAGGGCTTCAGCCCCCCCGTTTTTTTTTTTAAATATTTTTTCTAAACCATTTAGCGATTTTTCATGGATTTTCATGTACATTTAGTACACCCCCCTCAGTGCAAACATCATTGTGGGGTTCCCCCTTCTTCTCCACATATTTAATCATGGGGGGGACATCCCATATTCTTTCAGGGGACTGAGCCCCCCTAAGGGTCAAATCCTAAAATCACTCATGGTGATTTATAAAAATAAATGAATTGAACTGAGTGCTTTCATTAGTTTATGCACTGTGCATCAACCACATGAACTGTAAAACAAGAGATGAACTAGACAAATATAAACTCTATTTAGATGGTTAATTTAGAATTAATTAAATTATTAATTTAGTTTAATTTTGAATTAATAGCTATAGTTAATTTTATAGTTATATAGACTTATATTGTGTTTTATATAATATCTGGATTCACAATATTCACAGAAACCTCTATCACATGGTTACATTTGCCAAAATATTAACTAAACTGTGTCTGTGGCTAAATTGTGTAGATATAATCAAGCTGCATTGCTTTTTCTTCTTGTTGCTGAGGTATGCATTTCTTTGGAAAATAGGTCAGGCATAAAATCAGAATGCTTTTTGGATAGTGCAAAGTAACCTAGCAAGTCTCACACTGTTGCTTCTGCTGATTTTTAAATAATACTCTGCCAATGCTTAAACTGATGAAACAAAGGTAAAGTTTACACTGTCAGATGTTCATCATTAATCTTCTTCTCCCCTCATATTGAATGCTACTCTTTCTCTGTTACCAAGCTACTACATGTCAGCTTGTTTGGTTACATTGGCTTGTGATTTCAGGAACTGACTTGCAATAACATTGGTCTCATTGAACACTAACTGTACATATTTTAAAACGTTTATATTTTATTCGTATGTCTGTATTTTTATGTTAAATTTTCATTATAGCACAAAGCATTTTTTTTACAAGGTATCTAGTTTGAGTCACAGCTTACATCAATGAGTCAGCAGTTTTAAACAAAGAAAATTTTGTTACATGTTCACATATTAGTAGGCAAAAAAACATGATCTTAGATAGTACTGTGGCTAGCCTTACAAATCCCACATAAACAATGCACATGATCTCAAGTTGCCAGCTATATGTACCCCAGTGGGGTTTTATAATCTAAAAACAAAGGTGCATGACTAACGTTGGAATTTAGCAAGAAATCAGCTCCAGTTTCAGAAAACATTATTATAATAAAAAGTAATGCTGATACCCAAGGCAATGATTAATGAGAAACTATAATAGGTTCAAGCTTTCAAATGCTTTCCTTTATTTCACTTTTGCTTTGGTGGTTGTGATAATGAAAAGTGTCACAGAAGCATGTAGTGAGCCTTTTCACTTTGTTGGCTTAAGATTGCGATGTTAGTGACAGCACTGAAAAAGGGCACTTGGGCTACTTTGTTTCTGGCTGACTATCCGTTAAAGGCCAGAGTAATGCTTTTTCTTTTTTTTTTGTGCTACTTGTTCTGATTACTGAAAACAGCCAGAATGAATGGGAGTGATCTCAATGGAATTGTACGTCTCATTCAGTGGCGTTATTTGTTTTTTCAAATACACTACCCATCTCAAAAAAAGGTATAAATAAACCTAGAAACCTATTGTAACAAGATTTACGGTAACACTTTAGTGAAGGCCATGTCTTTCATAATTTATATAAACATACAGTAATAATGCATTCATAAAACATTATAAACATGGCTATAAATGTTTATCAAAAGGGATAACGTTATACATTATAGCCATGTGTATTATGCATTATAAATGCTTTATGAAGCTCTCATATATAATGCACTATAAAATACCTTTAAAATGCATTATAATGGTTGGCATAAGAATTAAGGATGCTTTATCCTCCATTATAAAGGCATCTATAGTGCATTACAGATGAGACCTGCATGAGGCCTTCATAATAAACATGGCTATAATATTATGCTTTTTAATTAATATTTATAGCAGTGCTTATAATGCATTATGAATGCATTACAATTATAATGAGTTATGATATTATAAATTACTAACAACATGGCCTTAAGTAAACCGTTACCAGATGTCTTCCAGATATAGATCCAGGCACACAATTTTACTTCTGATGTCCAAAATACAAACCCAGTACTCGGTAGGTGGACTATAGACATCCGGGTTCCAAGTAGGGCAATGATGATTAATCCAAACTATCCCATAAACAGGAACTGATGAAACGAGAAACAAGTCATTGCAACTACAGCGAAGGGACAGGGCTTTAAATGGCCACACTGTTAATGAGCCACAGGTGAAAATAATCGTCAGATTAGGATTCCAATGAGAAGGAGCGCTAACAATTGCATGTGGGTGAAACAGAAATGACACATATATGGTTAATTTGGCAGGTAGGAAACAAATATCCTCAATATCTTAAAATCATATCGTCTATCTATGGGTTTTATCCATTGTTATGAATAGTTATATCCATTCAAATTATTTGTTCTATTACACCATATTGATTTAAAATTCAAAATAAGCAATACAGAATACAAACATTTTATCACCAATTTGGCAATTTTCAGTTTTTTATATTCAAAATTGCTCATATATTTAGCAGAACAAACAGAAGAAAATAATTCCAAACACATCACAATGTAAATGTATTATGCACAAAACACCGATTCATTTTAAGTCAAAAAATAATCTAGAGCAGTGGTGGTCAAACTTATCCACAAAGAGCCTGTATGTTTCAAGTTTTTGGGATAACCTCTAGGTCAGCTGTTCAACCCTAGGTGTGAGGACTCTTCAGCCAATCAGTCCTTTAATTAGTAATCAAATTAGGGATTTGCAGCGAAAACCCGCATATCCAGAATGCTAGTCAAACAAGACTTATGTAGTCAGTTAATCCATTTTCTTGCATTGCAAGCTACTTGCACCACCTGTGTACTGCATGAGGTAGTTTCCAAATGTATCTGAATAAAAATGCCTATATTTTAATGTATCTGCCATCATTTTGTAAAAATGGATAAATTGAATCAGGTTGAGCAGCTTTATACAGGGGTATCATCAAGTGCACCCTTATCGACTAATGCCAATCCATGCATAATATATAAAGTATTATATTACTTAATAAGTTTTAACAATATGGAAATAGCTAGAATTTTAAATGGGTAAATGTTCTGTAAAATGCTACCCCACAATGAAATACATAAATGAATGAAAACAAAATTCAGATTGTCTGCTCATCAGAGCTAGATAATATGTAGCTGCACCATAATAGAAAACCATGACCGTCCCGCCCTATAGGCAACATGGGCAATTGCCTGGGACATCATTTGATTAGGGGGCACAAAAGAGCGAGTGAAAAGATCGGAAGAAATTCTTCTGGCTGCATTCCGTGACATTCTGTAACAACAGTTATTTACACTAGCTTTAATATTTCACTACTTTTCTTGTGAAACAGACATGAGCTAGCTAGTTAGCAACCAAATACCCCATGCTACTGAAAAGTTTTTATTATAAATGAATTGACAAAATGTGTTTTCTGCTGCTTGTGGGGTGTGGGACACTTAGCAGAATCTCTCCTAGTGCCCCAGAATACTCTGGGCTAGCCATGGACGGAACGTAGTGAAAACACCATATTTGTACAAATCATCATGCATTAAGCCACTACTAACTGTACAGCCTCATTCTTTAATATCTGCTCTTTAAACTATAGAGGTAGAATTTGTTTAAAATAACTGAATGTATTCTAGGATATGCTACTGATAGCTAATCAAGGGCTGGATTTTTTGTAAATGTTTTATTACCAAATTATTTAAACAATCCTCAAAACATTTGCAACAAATATTCAATGACTGGTCAGCTAAGTGAGTTATGAATGCGGATCAATAAGCTATACAGTAGAGCTAGCTCAGTTTTATAAAAGTAGTGGTTCAAACATTAAAGCAACCATTAATTTTCCATTATGGTGTAGCCAATACATATTGTGGCTATCCAGGTCATAAGGCAGGGTTAACCTGTACATATCAGCCCATTGCAGGTCATCTAGTGTGGGAAATTTAGAGAATGCAATTCACACTTACATGTTCTTTATGAGTATAATCTCACATAGACATGGGAAAAACATGCACAAAAAAGCAAGCCTATGTTGCCGAAGTTGAGGCCACAGAACAACCCACTGAAATGCCACCATGTACTGCTTATACATTTGCATAAACAGTATAATAAGTTAAATATGTTGATATTACTAATTACTAGAAATGGAATTAGGAATTTTAGGGATTTAATTGATGATGTCATTGAGTTTTGTTCTGGGTTCTATACACTAGTCAGTCTTTTCTATCTGGCCATCATTATTCATACTAAAAGAAGGGCTTCAACAGTGAGAAAGGAATGTGGCTCACAAGATAATAGTTCTGTCCTCTTTTTGTCTACTTACTTGTTCTTTGTTTTTCAGAAACCCACTTGAATCTTTCGTCACCTCATTTTTACTTTGCACTGAAGCATATAAGCATAAATTTAGATGCAGGTATTTTTGTACATGTCAGAACTAAACAACTCTCTGATGAATTGTTGATCAGAATTTTTTTTTAACCATTATAAAACAAGTCCCGTATCTGTACAACAACCACGGGCACCCTAACTAATCAGACAAGATCATTCTACCAATCAGAAAAATTAAGCATAGTTATTGGAGTAGAAACAAAAAATGCCAAATTGGATGAAACGTGAATTAACACTTCAAGGAATTTTCACTTACAAACTGCACAACTCTCACTAGAGGTCCCATCATCTACTGATTTGTAATGAAGTCCATTCTTTCTAGAGTTTGGGATGTTAATAGTCATCTCAAGTTGTGCACCCTGATAGTGATGCACATCTTTCCCATGCTTGAATGAATGTTATCAGATGCCAGGTGTCCAACGTTTTAATCTTTACACAAAGCTGTCATTGCCACTGAAAACAGCACCTACAATCTAATAACAGTTTTCTGTGGCCATATAACACAGCTGACATAGAATGGTTCACTGCAGGATTGCGGCAGGAGGGATAGCTTTTCTTCCATTTGAACGCTAATTTTTTTTAGCAACTTGAATGCAAAATACGCTAATGTAGAGGTGCTTATGGGGACAAATTTTTTTCTACATTCAGTATCTTCATAATAAAGCAGGTACTCGATACTTTCTCAGCTCATGATGAGTCCATTTTAGAGCTGCCATCCCAAACTGACAAGCAGTGTTCATGACAATGGGAACTGCACCAAATGCTGCCAAGAAGAAGTAGCAGAGATCCCATGCGCCTTTGCCAAAGAAAGGGATAGTCCTACCTTAAGAGAAAAGCAGTCCCCTAAGCCTAAAGAGCAAATCGGAAACCAAACAGTGACTGCAGTCCATTTCCTTTCTTGTGCATTTTGAATCAGATTTTGCTATGTTGAAACTGCATGAACTTCTGTTGGATGAATGGGGGTAAAAGTGCTGTAGATTACATCAACCACTACTACGGGCAGCATATATTTTCTATAAAGGAATAAGGTCAGGCTGTGGATTTGGTTACTTCTTGTTAAACACCCAAAACATTTACTAAAACAATGATACAAGTTTATTATGATATTTTCAAGGACTCTCTTGGTCGTTACAGTACACCAATGAGAAAAGCAAGATAAGTCAGTGGTGTACCGAGGAGACTTGGCTTTCGGGGTAAAGAACGCCCTTTTATCAAAGCCCTTTAAAATCCTGCCACAGACACCAAACAACCACCAATAACACATAGTGGGGAAATGCAGGGAGGTCTGCTGTCTTTGACCCTTTCTTGCAGTTAGTCACAGTATTCCCATGAACAGCCATCAAAACTGTGTCAGAGCTGTGTAGGAAAATGCTGTGCTGTGCCTGTGGTTCTGCATGTTCCAAACACGTGTAAGTATAATAACTGCCATCCAGCGCTGCTCAACAATATAGGTTGATATAGGCAACCGCCTAGCATGCCTTCTTCTGACGGGGGCGCTGACTTGGCAAACAGCCCCTCCCCCCACCAATATCACCACCAACATTTAAAAACGTTCTTACATTTTCTTTGCGTAATTCAAAATAAACAACAAACAATAATAAAAATGATGATTATTATTAGTAGTAGAAGTATTGCATATGGTGCAGAAATATTTTCTCAAAAACACAGTTACTTCAGATGCTATGCATGTCCTTCATAATTGTTGCTGTAACGTCAGTGCCGGAGTTCTGACTGGGCTGTTTCACTATCGTGCTTCCTAACTGCCAGTGATCATGCCTCATGTGCGTCACCTGTGTTGTCTCCCTATATAAGTCAGCGTCCTGCCCTTGTTGCTTGTCGGTTGCCTTGTCTCAGCTTCTTGTCTTTGTTCAGTGTAGATGTTTTGTTATCCACCATAATCTCCTGGTCATTATGTAGTTTGTCCTGTGTTCAAGGCAGAGTCCAGTGTTTCCTTTGCTGCTATTGTCCCTGCATTAAAACCACTATGCACATTTGTATTCCATTGTCTGGGCCTTACTGTGTCTAGGCCTGGGATCCCATGACAGCTGTGTTCGTATTTATTTAAGGAACATAATTATAAGACTGATGTGAATTTGTTTAATGACCAAGATGACATATTCAGCTACATCACTGGAATTTTCCAGCAATAATCATAATATGACACTCACTTGGCAACACTGTGAGGGATGTGTGTTTGATTTAAGTCATGGTTGATAAATCAGTTCTTTGAACTTTCCCTCTTGAGAGTCAGTAAGGTGTCACATTTTGGAAACACATGCTTGAAATGCTTTTGCAATCAGGTATAGATGAAGTTCACCCTTGGTCAGGTTGATTTTTGTGTAGTAGACATCTTGATATGTGAAACACAGGGAACATATTTATGTGTCGTGATTATCTTCTGAATGGTTGTTATTATGGATGTATTTATTCATATATAATAGTATGAAACAGTTCAGATTTGAGTCCTTATTTAAGGATCCTATTGCAAGTTTCCTTTTTAAGAGAAGGTTGTCTGAAAGCTATTTGACTGATTTGTGCCAGCTAAACATTAATAATAATAAAATGCATTTGCCAACAATATAGAAATGCAATAAAAATTTTGAAGCAATGTTATAATCACAGAGATATTTGTTTGAACATGGTTTATCTATTTCTATATGTATTGCGTGCATGATTGTACTTTTGAGTTTAAAAAATCATTTTATTATAAATCAAAATTAATTGTGGTGTGTGTGTACCCTGCTATGAGCAGGTACAGAATATGGATGGATGGATGTGTCATAATCTGTGCATAAAAATCCACAGAACATGAAAAATTGGCATTTTATAGCAAATTCATTTAAAACCACTGATATTGTCAATTCCATTTTTTTGAGTGCGATGACCAAACCAACATATGTCAAGGGGGACATTCACCAAAATCATGACAGAGTATGGTTTGCCCAACAGGAAAAACTACATTGACAAGGAGGAACAGTGGTTGCAAGTCAAAGCTCACTGACTTAACAGCACAAAGGTATGGCCTCAAACATGACCACGGAACTTAATCAGCATCTCTTAACAAAATGATAGCATAATATTCATTTGCATACTCATTTAACTTCCAGAGACAGAGCATTGATCCCATCTCACCTCTGTATGCGTCACATTTACTTGCACACCCTACATTGTGCAGGTTTCCTCCAGGTTTCTTGGCTCCATCTAAAACACACAGTTAGGCAAAATTACTTAAAATGGCAATGTAAAGTGCCCATAGTGTGTGCAGGCTGAGGTATTCCTCTATCCTCTGCTTCCTTGGACAGACTCTATCATCATCATTATGATAATTATGACCCTGTACTAAGTAAGTGGATGGATGTTTATTTCCTTTATGGGTTATATCAGCAATGCGTTGTAAAAGCAATGTTTTTACCATATGAAAAAGCTACAGATACAAGGAATACTCTATGTATTGAGATGTTATAAAAGTTTAACATATAACAATACTGGAAGCAATATTAAAAGACAAGAAACATCTCATTAATCCCCATGTTTCTACTGGTAATTATTAATATTAAAAATGAATATGGAATAATATTCCAAAGTGTGTTTCAGCACAGCTAGGGCAAGTACCTGAAACTGGGCAGGATAAAAGTCAAATCCCAGCCTTTTACACCTTACAAAAACAACTTACTGTACTATAGAAGAAGAGCCAAGAGTTAAATTAAAATCTACCATAAACAAACACTGGCCTGCCGGAATATCTGGCACGATCTTGATGCCTCCTTTCTGCAATGATGTCAGCAACCTGGCCTCCCCCCTGTCTCCTCTTCATCCAGAGTCTCCAGCCTATCTAGCAGACAGCCCTGGACCTTATTCAAAGCCTGGGGTCTCAGCGGGCCAAGAGTGAGAGGCAGATGTGCAAAGTCCCGCTGACCATCTCGGCTTTGTACATTTCACTCCCACATTTTCAGAATTAAATATACAGGGTGGGAGGTTGTCAGAGACGTGCCAGGACCCAAAAATTAGATTGTAGCTGTTAGAATGGAAAGCCAAGGGCATTCTCCTGGGAACTATTTGTCTTCTTAGGGAGCCCTGTGAACTGTTCTTTGGTATCAAGAGCATCATCTTGAGAATCCATCTGACATTCCAAAAGGAATTAGTTTGTAATTCCCACATTAAAAGTACTAAGACCAGGTGGCTGACCACTATATGGGCATGCTGTGTAGAACTAAAAAGGTTTGCATGTCTGTGTGTGGAATGTTTGGCAATTTGCACAGACATTTTTGTATTTAAACCATGGCTACTTAAACTATCTGTCAATGTTATGGCATTTTCTACTCTTGCATACAATGAAAGAGAGAAAGCTGAAGCTGAAAGTAGATTATGGATAATGAAATTAAAATATTATAAGATTTGTGAAAAGTTACATTTTTCATGCAGATTTGTCAGATTCCGTTGTGTTAAACCACATAGTTTTAAATCTGTTGGCTACTTTACCTCTATTTTTCCACATATGCCCACATGTGTTTTTCGAATAGCTTTCTGCATGACAAACTGCAGAGTTTTATGTTAGTCTACATGTGTTTCAGTATGGTTCTGTTGTAAATTATATGAAGATATTTGTTAAAAGTGGCCGGTTAAGGGTTCTGTAATAATAATTTAATTTTCTGATGTTAATGAAGATGCCTAATATATTTTGCAACATGAATCTGAGGATATTTTTCTTTTAAACAGGCATCTTTATTGTTATGCAATTCCTCATGTGAATCATGACTTTTAGACATTCAGCAATACTGTGTTCAGTTGTAACATCTGTAACAAGAGAAAGAGGATAGGAGATTCAGTTTTTCTTAACATTATGAATACAATGATCCATGACCCTCTCCTGGAAAAGTGGTTGAAAAATGGATGAGTTTTACCAATTAATTATATGACTGTCAGGCTAAAGAAATCAAGATGCTCCATTCATGATTTACGAATTATTATTAATTCTGACTTTTTGTACCAATTTGGAAGGTTTCAGAAAAATGGTGTCTACACAGTATCATTTAAAATCTCCTATAGAAGAGATGTTAGTTGGTCTTTTATAGTGCTATTACAATGAAAATTGAATAACCCTTCGAAATAATTTGTTTGGTGGGGCCCTTTATAGTTGGAGTGGTGATATATATGGTGTTAATATATTAAAAGTGGTAACATAATACTGTATGAAATGTTTTATACATAGAAATAGGCTGCTGGTGAGAATGGAAAGAAAGAAAAAAGTATTATTTATTAGGCTACCTAAACCATTGGCAGTTTGCCTGTATCTTTTTTATTTGCCCTTATTGATGTTACGAGATGCCAGACGAAGAACTCAAAGGCAGGCATTTGGCGAACAAAAAGGGGTTTATTGAAATGAAGAGGAGCAGGGAAACAAACAAGACCATGAGGGAAGAGCAAACATGGGGAAAGATACAGGCAGACAGGAGGAACGACGTCAAAGTCCGGACTGGGGATGTCCAGACAAATAGGTACTTATATCAAAGACTAATGAGGGGTAACAAGCGACAGGCGTGACTCATCAGGGCCACGTTAAGGAGGAGACAGGGGGGTCAGGCAGACATGACAGGCAGGATGTAACACTTGAACTACACTGTATTGCCTTCTGCATCAGACAAAGTTATATAAATTGATAAGTGTGTATTTATTATATATATATATATATTATATTAAATTATATATTATGATGTGTTAGGATTCCTTAGATGTGCCCAATTACAAAGGCATTTTGTTGTTTTCCTTGGAATACTGTGTTACTTATTAAGTTAGCAGGGGCCCAGTCATGAATGAATGAGCTTTATTGACCATGTAAGTTCACACTTAGAAGGAAATTGTCTTGGCATGGTGCCTGCTATGACAAAACAAACAACAAGTGAGAACAGATATGAGAACATTGAAACATCTCATAAGCATCAATCATTGTGCATGACACTGAATAGCACAAAAGTTAAAAATAAATATATGTGCATCGTCACATGTCATCACACTGCCAGACGTAGCCATGCTTTAATTAACATGAAAGGTTTCAGTTGTCACAGTGACATTCCCATGGTTTGGTCACATATAGTTCCAATCTTGGAAAAATAGTATAATCAAACTAATGGAAAAGCTTCTAATTTCATAGTTCAGTGAACCAGTGAGCAACATGACATCTGTAACATTAGATTGTTATAGGAAAAGAGCCCATTTTGTTTTTTGAGCAGGAAAACAAAAAAAAAAACAGGAAAGTGTTTGTCTAGCTCATTGTGCCCTTAGGTAATAGAACTTCAAATGGACTCAGACACCTGGATACAACAATGTCTAGAAAATGGATCCATGTGTTCTCATAAACCATGATATTAATGCAGTTGTCTGCAGTACTCATCCCCAGTCTCTTCTCATTCACATCTGGATCAGGTCAATCCCAGTTCTTGCTTTTTTGTGATCAATTCATTCATTCATTCATTCATTCATCAGTTTTTATTTAGGAGGTACTTTTCAGAAGCGCATGGCCTTTTTGAATAGTCAGAGAGTAAATTTGATTTGTTTTTTTTTTTCCGATTGTTATAAAACGTTGTGAAAGATTTTCAGTACAGTAGGTAATAAAAGGACACCCACTGACTTTGCACCTATGTGGTAAATTATAATTATCACCTAGCCATGAAACATGAAGTAGTAACAACATTTGGTATATAAAGTGAATATACCCTAGGAAATTGTACTGGTCATCAGAAAGACAAGAACTACACGCAGCAGGAATTTTGGCTCTATAGGAATAATGAAAAGGAAAGCTAATGAAGGTTATAAATCTATTCATCTTCTATACCACTTATCCAATATCAGATCATTCTGAGACCCCATTCAAGTAGACAAGGCAGGGGAAGACAATGGATGGGATGCAAATCCATCACATTGTATGCAAACCCACTATGGACAATTAACGAATGTAGGTTCTCCCAATTTAATATTTTTGAACTGCAGGAGGAATCCCACACAACAAAAGGAGAATTCATACACAAAGACCTTAGGGTGGACATTGAATTAGCAACCCTGGAGGTGTAGCGAGTCAGACGACAATACACAACAAAACAAACAAACAAAACGATCCCATAGGGTTCCACAATCTCAAATCTGCATGCTTATACCAGGATATAAAACTCTATGTTTATGAACAAAAGTCTTGGAACACCTGGCCATTACATCTACAGGAACTTTTATGACATCCCATTCTAAATCCATCAGTATCAATATGAAGATGGTCCCCCCTTTGCAGCTATAACAGCTGCCACTCTTCTGGGAAGGCTTTCCATGAGATTTTGTATCTATGGGATTTTTTGCCCATTCATCCAGAAGAGCATTTGTGAGGTCAGGCACTGATGTTGGGTGTTTAGGCCTGGCTCGCAATCTCTGTTGTAATTCATTCCAAAGGTGTTCCATGGGGTTGAGGTCAGGGCTCTGTGCGAGTCAGCCAAGTTCTTCCATTCCAGACTCACACAATCATGTCTTTATGGACCTTGCTTTGTGCACTAGGGCACAGTCATATGAAACAGACAAGGGTCTTCCCCAAACTGTTCCCACAAAAGTTGGAAGCATAGAATTGTCCAAAATGTCTTGGTATGCAGAATCATTAAGAGTTCCCTTCACTGGAACTAATGGGACCCCTGAAAAACAACCTCATACCATTATCCCTCCTCAACCAAACTTTACAGTTGGCACAATGCAGTCAGGCAGGTAATGTTCTCCTGGCATCCACCAAACCCAGACTCATCCATTAGACTGGCAGTCAGAGAAGCCCATTCGGAATAAACCGTTTTAGCGGAGGGTATGAGGGTCTCCAAATTAAAACTGTAAGAAAAAATGGCTACCCATATAAAGAGTTTATGAATGAGTTTATGAATGGTTTATAATCTGGCTATCAATTATCACTGTTATTAATGTGACACTTTCGTAAATTATTAACAATTTCAAACAGTGTTTTTATTAATGAGTTGCAAAAGGGAGCCTTATTGTGAAGTGGTACTGAAAAAACTTTAAATTATGTAATGACATATGTTAATCGTATGTGTCTTTGTAAACCAGGCATTATATGTGATATCATTGAGGGGGATGACCCCCCTCCAAATCTACTGTACGCCTACAGTATGCCTGTGGCAGTGGGTCTGAGAAAAACACCTGAATTCAATGATTAAGAGGTGTGTCCCAATACTCTTGTCCATATAGTGTATGTTAAACAGAAACACATTTGGACAAAGAAGTGATATCGAGAACCTTTGGCTGGTTGCCTAAAACATGCTTTTCTCTGTCGTACAGTATACCATTATAAGACGTGAGATTTTCTTTTATTTCAGTGAATGTTTAGTACATATCTGTTGTTTTTGGAAATGCTTTTAAAAAGTGCATTTTTCTTCAACAGATATATTTATGAAAATCTGTTAAAAAAACAGTTTTATACATTCGCCTTGCAGTTCAAATTAGAAGTAGTCTAGTGTCTGTGTTAATTAAATTGCTCCTGAACTTGTAGATATACTCATTATATGTCAATCTAGATGCTAACAAATTACTAAAAATTCAAAACAGACATTCGTTTATTTTCCATCTTTCATTTTTTTGTGCTTTATATAAAACATTATTTATCATAAACGTGAATGCATTGGATGTCTCATATCATTTTATACATGTAAGAATTGTTGAATGAAAATGGTTATTTATACATCCTGACAATTCCTATATATATATATATATATATATATATTGTTCTTTCTAATTGGAAGCAATTTTTCCAGCTAACTTTCTGGGAATGACGCATGAATATTTCATTCAGGTAATACGTACTTTTCCTACTTCCATGAACACCCGTGAGATTTGTAAATATCTCTCTTGATTTGTTCTTCATCTGCAATTAGTCATGGTTGGCCAGTTCAAAGAACTGTCGGCGAGTTGCATGTGAACTACTGTCCCTCACGATGACATCCATATAGCAGAATGAAATATGAAATATCAAGTTTCCACGGATGCGAAGTCTCGTAAAATATCTGAAAGAATAGGAAGACTTTCACACTAGTTAATGTGAAACATTTGGTGCAGATTGTAGACCTCTTAGGAGGGAAAAGAAGAGCCAAAATCAGCTTGGCAGGAAAACAGAAGAGAAATAGGCAAAAAAATGTATGTATGTGTGTGTGTGTGTGTGTGTGTGTGTGTGTATATATATATATATATATATAGTATGTAGTAGTATGATGCACCTATCTACTGGAACGATAAATGTTATGTTATACTTTACTGAATATCTAAGCATGTGATTTTTTTTGTTGTACCATGAAGTGATCTCATTCTCATTTTATTTTAATAAAAGTGTTTTCAATATTCCATTGTGTTTATACTATGACAAAGAATGTAGTTATGTATTATTATATTTAGTTAATATAATTAGTATATCACTACACAAGTAAAATTAAATTGAAGTTATTTTTTTAATATTACAATTTTTGGTCATATTTATAACATATCAATTTCAGTGAAAGATTTGTATATCTAATGTATGCCTTATTTTATGTAGATGAAGAATGAAAGATACCAGGGCAGATACTAGGAGTAAACAGAATATAGGCCATCCCATGCCAAATTCTCCCTCACTTGTTTTCACTGGCTTCAAAATGAAGTAGCAGATTTTGTAACAAATTGTGCTAACCAGGACAGGTGCAGCAGTAATTAACCCCAATGACTGAAATCTTCCTTCTTCAAAAGCTGTGTAAGCAAATAAAGACCTGTCAGTTGAGAGAGAAGAATATATAACGCAGGCAATCACGGCCACATGTAGCAGAAGTCTGGACCCTTTATCTTTTTACCAGGCACCTCATCAGGACTGCTGGCCATCATTGGCTACAAGTCCTTTGTGAAGCATACAGTTTGTTTTAATTGCTTCCTAAAGCTTTTCCATATGTAGGCCACGATCATGGAGATGGAAAGTCTGAGGGGTTAAGGGTGTTGTGGTCGGTGTTTAAAAGCTGTAAGCTGTATTTACACTAATGACTCACAATATCTCATTCCAAAGACCCAGTACAAGGGTATTTGCAAATTTCAATAGTGATACAACATGTAAATGAAGTAGGAATTATTACAAAAACTTTAATTTCATTTTCACTGAAAATGGTATGATACATATATGATAAGTAGAAGCAGGATAAAAAATATGTTTATAAATTACTGTATTATAGGAATTATCTGGCAATTGTAATCCTGAAAATAAACTGACAAACCATTTCCTTATAATGTCATGTACTTTGTGCATGGTACACTGCGTGCCGAATTATTAGGCAAATACTGTTCCTAGGGATAATTTTTAGGAAAAGCTGGGTAGACTTCTTCTTTTATCACTTCTTTTATCACTTCTTTTATCACTTCTTTTATCACTTCTTTTATCAGTGTGCACAATTACTAGGTATTATACAGAACAAAAAACAGTTCTAGTTATTCAGTCCATATAAGGAATCTGTCAGCTGTCCTATACAGTCCACTTCACGAAGGTTAATTTCCTGTATAAATACCTTTCATCTCAATGACCATCATGAACCTGTTGTCCATCAACCAGTCAAGTTTTTGATTTGATCCTGTCCTATATTGGCCAAAGCAGCTAGGACCGCCTCCCAGATGCTGCTCTGAGAAGCGTTCTGCTTGCTACCTACATTAGTATGGTCCAGTTATTATCAACGGGGGTGAAGTCAGGTGATGAAGGGGCCCAGGTCATAATTTGATCACCTTTTAAGCCTTTCTTAGCCAATCTATGGAATACTTTGATGCATGGGAAGGGGCATCGTCCTGCATGAATATCATAACCTTTCTGAAAGCTGCTGACTTCTTCTTGCACCAGTGTCTGAAGACGGTATCTTCTATAAATTGGCGTTAGATCTTGTAGTTAATTTTTGCATCATCTGCAAGTCAGAAAACTCTGACTCCATCAAGAGTCACTTGCATCTCATCTGTCCCCAAACCCTTTGCCATGACACCCAGGCTTACATCTTCTTTGGCTGCTGACCACAAAATACTTGGTTTTATGGTGATCTCCTTTTAAAAGTTTGCCAGTTTCAGTAAATCCTCCCCCCCCCTATTTTGCTCTGTTTTCCGCTCTCTGTAAGGTGCTTTTTTGGCCCATTTTCATAGTAATAATAATTAGTTTAGTAAATCTGCACATGAAACTATCTACAGTTTCCTGTTGTACTGCAAACAGAAAATACTCAGAGCAAATACCAAGCATGCTCTGTTTTTTAGTCGTACTTTATTGATCCCCGTCGGGATATTTACTTTTCGCCTATGCCATTCTTAATTGGAGATTAATCTGGACTGACACTATTGGTCAGAAGAGAAGATTCAAGCAAAATACACACTTGTGTAATAAATGTATCGTTTTGGGGAACAAATAATTTTATGACTGACCTTATTTTAAAAGAAAACCAATTAATTCCATATACCTACCTTTAATTAATGCATTGTGAGTACAGTATTTTTAAAAATTTACTGTGAAGACGGGCACCCTATAAACATATTCAATGTTCCAAAGGAACAAAATTGCATACTTTCTTTCATTAAATCACTAAAATATGTGGAACTTGACATGTGTGGTGGGTGTCGTTCGCAAAAGAGAATTGCTTCCAGCAGTCATTACATCATACATTGTGTTATCCCATCCCATAATACATGACAGGAACTCAGCATCTTCGCATTTTTGTAAGAAATGGGAAAGAGTAAGAACAACTTGAATATGAAACTTTATGATATTATTGAACTGGAACTAAAATTAGCCAATGACAAGCCAGTGACAAAAAAAAATCAATATTTAAGCAATCATCTATGAAATCTAAGAGTTTTACAAACAAAATAAATAAAAAAATCCTTACACATATTTCAAGCTCTTTAAAAGTAATAAATAAAAACTTATAAATATTAGAAGTTTAAATAAATATAATGTAAAAAAGCTGTCCCCCAACTCTCCTGACACTCTGGAAGATCTACATCCTCCATGTTCAAGTCAGCTGGGGAAACATTAGTTCTGGTGTGAACTGGTTTCCAAAGCCGGGGAAAAGTCACAGTGCTGAGTAATAAAGTTGTTTTTCCTGAC
Organism: Mormyrops attenuatus; assembly: GCA_026777985.1. NCBI lineage: Eukaryota > Metazoa > Chordata > Actinopteri > Osteoglossiformes > Mormyridae > Mormyrops > Mormyrops attenuatus. The sequence continues at coordinate 41,773 of JAODKC010015273.1, forward strand.
CTCACTGTCTTTTTATCTCTAATAAAGTTAGAATAATCTTCTATTTCAGATCCGATGAAAATCGTAACTGTGGTGTTTCTTGCAGAAACCTTCATGTCTGTCCAGAAATCTTTTCGTGTACAAACTGTTATCCATATGGGTTTCTACTTAAAGCACATTTGTTATGAGGTGACTATAAATCATTGCTCACTACCATATAAATTTCATGATTTCCTTTAATTCAACATCATTTGTAAGGATTTTACGATCTAAATTCTACCATTTAGTATATGGAACTCTAATTTTACTCTCCGGAATAGTATTGCTTCATCAGTTCTCAGTTTTTGTGAGAAGTGCGACAGACTTTCATGATGTCATCATTTGATTTGGCCTCTCGTGTTTGCCTATATTTTCTATTCATATACCTACACTTAATGGACTCATACCTGTGTTAGATATTATTAAGTATCATTAAGCATGTTAAGCATGACTAAAATATAAAGCATGCCCAGAATTTAAATATTTGGATAGCAATAATAAAGAATTCCTCCTGCAAGACACCTTGTTGGACTATATTGTTTCTATGACGCTGATTACTATGATCTTTATTAGTAAATGGAAATTACATTAAAACCCAATAAGCATCTTACTTTCGCTTCTCACTTTCATTTCCCAGAGTGGTTTGTTGCTATATGAGCCATTCAGCTATAGCAGAGAGGTGTTTTGTGTTCTGAGTATTGTAACAAGAGCCAGAGACTGTGAAACTCTGCATGAGAAGCATTCAGTCTATAAAAGAATTTTATTTTACTTTCTGCATTACATTACATATTTCTATTAAACCTCTATTAAACATGCATACACATTTTTGTTACAAAGCTTTTTTATATATTTGGTATTTAAAATGTGTGTTCAAGAGAGATACAAACCTATCCTACAAAAGCTAGTTACAAACAACAAAATTTATTTGAAGCCATAGTATGTCATGATGCTAATAATTATTATATGAATGTTGCATAAACTCTGATACAGTACTGAAACACCACTATGTTTCTAAATGTGGATAGACATTGAAATTGTTGTTATATTTCCATTAGAAATCTGAAATTAATCTGATTTCTAGAGGTAATATTTTTATAATAGATACAAAAAAATTGCACTTGGGAAGAACGGATTCCTATGGTAAACACATTTCCATAACAAACTGATCATTTTTAAAGAGTTTTAAAACAGTCCGACAAAGTTTATTATAACATGTTAATATATTGCACTTTTAGGCTTTAATGAGGTGTGGCCCAGTCTCGTTTTCCCGTATTGGCTGAAATTACAGACTTCCTAACCTCTTTGTCTTCTGACAACTAATAATAAACTAATAAACTAATAAATTGGAGATGGAAGCTATCAAATATGTTAATGGGCTGTCTCAGAATGTCAATTTAAAGTCTTGTTTGTCTGATTGTTCATTTATTTATTTATTGCTACAGACTTTTGGCTTAGGATTCACTACACATCTGTAAGATGACGGAAATGCCATAATCTCGCGTGCTTCCTTGATTGTTACATTTAAGATATCATGTGTGCTACTGGCTCAGCTGCTGCAAAGCATTAGGCTTAGTAACTGGGAGCTTGTAAAATACTTTTAGAGATACTATAGACAAGCAGAGAAGATGATGAGGACTCCACATGGTTATCCTAGGAGATGATAAACAAAGGGATAAGGTGATACACTTTAAGTGATATATTGAGCACATGTGGGGTTGCAAAAAGAACAGGCCTCTCTGCTGATTTATTCTAATCCTTAATGGCTAGTGTATCCAGAACAGGATTATTGCAGTAGATCACATCACTCTATACACTTTATAGATCCCCAACTCCAAGTTATAATATATATTCAATCTGTGTTCCTGGTTTGTATTGCTTTTGTAGGATTCACAGAATTCCATTGTAACCAGAGCCATCACCTGGAAATAGCCACATCACACTTATTAGATTACTTTGTACGATGTCCCCTCAAATAGTAGGCTGTGTTTTGAGCACAAAATCAGTGTATTCAAAGTGGTGTATGTATTTTAGCTCTGAAGCTACGTGAAGCTGATTTCACCATTTTCTCTCAGGGATGTGACAATGAGCAAAATTAATCTATCCGACGGAGGTCAGAGGACAATAATTTATGATTAAAATCATGTTCATGAGAATATTTTCCCCATATGTAACGTGCAAGCATTTTTCACTGCAATAAAGGGGCTTGTTTACTTTTATGCAGTATTGTAGTGTGTCAACACAACATGACTTACCTCAGTCTTACCTCAGTCTTCATGGTGCTGTGTCTTCGTGATGGGGTGCATATCTTCGCTCACCTGCAGAGTCCATGGCAGTTCACTGCTTGACATCACACCAATAGGTTTAGCAGCAACAAAAGCATAATGATAGATAATACATTATATGCATAACTCAGATGACAAATGAACAGTTAAAAGGTATCTTGTTTGTAAGAAACAGGAAATACAACTGATAGAACAGCAGTATTTGTATTTAAAAAATTCAAATTTCTGGATTATTCAAAACATGTTGTAACTAAGTTTAGCTCATTCTTTCATATTAATATTTTAATATTATTTTTTTAATACTTCGATGAGAGATTGTATGACATTCTTTCTACTCAGCAAGCAGACAAAACAAGGAAGCGGACTTTCGTTCGATTTGGATCTACATGTCAAATAAGATGGGTTTTGGATGACTTAATGTAAAACTTCAGCATATGCATGTCAACAATCATGGATCTAACACAGCCAATCACAAGTGATTTGTGCACGGCATTCTATCGTATTTCTAAACGATATCCAAATATTAAAAATGTCCTCACTACCCCAGACAGTACACAGTTTTGAGAGGTTTCTTGGACAGTTTTGGGAGATGGCCAGGCAGGGTCACATCCCATTGGCCATCACTCAATCAAAAAAGGGGGGTAGGAAAGTCTGGTTGCAATTAGCCTTGTCCCATGTTGTGAAAAGTCTGTTGCAATGGCGGAAGATTTGACTGTCAGACTCCTGCTGGGCTCATTGGGGTGTCCCTGGAAAGTATGTGTGTCAAAGTGCAGGGAGGGGTTCACTGCAGCAACCCCCCACCCCACCTCCACCCTAAAGCTCAGTCCATCCTCTAGCAACTTCCTTTTTGTCACGGTGCTCCACAGCACAGCTGTTAGTGTTAAAGTTCGCACCGAAGAATGAGAAAGCTGCCATCGGCTGCCCATAAATATTTCTCTTTTCTTGGGATCAGGAATGAAGAAGCTTCATACAAACACATACAGATTATTTTAATAGTATATAACATTTACAGCATTATAATTAATATATATATCAAAATTCTGAAACATTAGAGCATCATCAGTACAGATTACGCTGTGAAATGGTTCAGTCAATATATGTATATCTTATAATACATAATACATACAGTATATACATAAATACATAAAATTAAATAAAAATAACTTAAAATGACAAAAATTCCTCTGTTTTAGAGAAGTCTTAACAAAAGTTCTGACAGGAAGAAATTAGAGCCATAAAGTGTGATTTCAGTTATTTCAGTGGGAAAGCACCAGGTTGAAAGACCTGAAAAGCAGCTAAATTGTCCATCCTAAAGGGAACAGATGTTTGTTAGGGAGACCTAGGAGAGGGAGCCTGTAGCAGCTGGGAAACTGACAAGCCAGTCAGAATCAGGACATTTTATTGCCCGATGCTAAATTGCTGTGTTCTGTTGACTGTCTATGGTAATGCATATGAAGAAGCTAAATACTGGGCAATACAAATGCAAATGCATTATTATGTATTATAGCATATACAATAGTATAGACTGTGCATGTTTTCACATGTGATAACGTTAGATAAATTGCTGAATAAACAACAGTTCAGTAGATTAAATTAAGATTACTGTTGCCACCCATCTCTGGGACCAGGGCTCAAATCTCTACCGCAGCTCCATGTGTTTGGGGCTTGCATGCTCACCTCATGCCCCCACCCTGACTAAATTCTTGCATCCCATGTTCAGCTGCAAATACAGTATAGGGTCATGGGGTAGCCCAAATGGAGTTCATCATTATATTTAAGTAACATCCCTACAGCACATACCAGAGATTAAGAAGAGCAGAAATGATGGCATCGTTCTCATGTAAGATGAATACGAAATAGGCTAACATGAATCTTAACTGAAGGCATAGAATGCAAAGCATTAACTACTTCGTATTCTTCTCATTTTATATACATTATTATTGTTAATTATTGTTATTATTATTGTTGTTATTGTTATTATAGTAGTAGTAGTAGTAATTGTTATAGTAGTATTGTTATTTTTTGTTATTACCAACAACAACAACAATAATAATTCCATCATTTATCTGTACAGTGGTAAAAATGGTAATCAATGTGGTTGGAGCAAATTTATTCCAAGTTATATCGATGAATATCATACTGTATCTGTTATAAAATGTGAAAATTCTACTAAAAAGCTGATGCTTATGCAGTAATTCATATTCAGTACATTTAGTATAGAATGTGAAAGTATTGAAGAAAGCTATCTGATCACGTTTCAAGCTGAATTTGTTCTTTGACAGTGAGTCATTGTTTATCCCATTGCATCATCAATACTGATCATCATCATCAGATCTGTTATAAGAGATGAGTCGAGTATGACAGACTGCTTATTCAGCCTGAAAAACATGTGCTTGAAAGGAATATGGGTAATTTTATGCTGTTTTCCCCATTAATACATCAGTTTAGTGGCAACCATTCATTATGTTATCCCTTTTAATCTTAACCTATGGTTCCTCCAAATAGTACCACAGATATCTAAAGTAATATTAAAGGGTCAAACTGGATCATTATATTATTACTTACAAAAGCTCACAAAGTCATAGACGATATATGCTTGAAAATGGATACTTAATGGCAATCATAAAAGAATCCTGATATTCACTTTTCAAAGACACCGTCAACATGGTATGGTCAGGGGAAGGGAAAAAAAATTATTTCCTTTGAAAAATTGATTCAAATTTATAAGGGGTCTTGTGCAGATGTCATAGACAATTGACCGCTTTAAATACTAAATCTTTTGGGCAGAAGCTTTTAAAACTTCAAATGCACCAATATCTACTTACATATGTCATGGTGCACCCCTATACAGCCCTTTCCTGTTCGCTCTCCTGAAACATAAACGTATGAGCTGGAAACGGCATGTTATTTTCCACAGATAAAACAGAGGACCTGGACACTATTAAAATACACATGCTGTCTGGGTTTCCCATTACAGTCCAAGTATCAAAAACTGTCTTCAGTCTTTAATCGTTTACTATAAGGTGCTGTGATTTGAAAAAGATGTGAAACTAACGTTTCTTGTTTCTCCAATATTAGGAGTCTTAATGACTTAATAAGGCCTCAGACTCCAGAGGGTTAAGATATAATAGACAAAAAATCCTTATATGTTTATTGTACAATAGTGTGTAGCTATCTATATATTTAACATTATATAACTATATATCATGTGTAAAGCTGTCTTTCTAAATGACCATTGTATGTGTGACGCTGTATTTTTTGCACTGTTTCTGAAAGTATTGCATTCCTGGCTGTACTCTTTGTTTTAGCTGTTCTAGGTAGACCTCATTAAGAATGGAGTGAAAGTTGAGAATCTTGGGATCAAAAACTACTGTTCTGTCTGAGCTCTTTTATTTATTTAATGCATGCCACGTTCACTAGAGATCCATCCAAGTTTACCGTATTGCATTGAACATAAACACATTTGGGCAAAGGAGTGAACGGGTATCTTTCAAGTAATACTGTATGATACTGTCATGTTTAACTGCTATAGATGATTCAGAATGGGGTCAGCAGTATTTTCGAGGTTTGGTAAAAATTGTTCAACATGAAAACATGAAGGGTGATTATTACCCTAAATATATAACTTAAAATGTTCGTTGTAAAATATTCCCTTATGTCAGTCTCATAGTCACCCCTTAAGAAAGGTGCCTTGGAGGGTCATTTAATCTACATAGAACATAAATCTTTCATATCGTTACAGTAAAGTGTACAGATTTTTGTCTTAAATTGAGCCCAGTGCTGGAGCAATCCAAACTGCTGAGCAGCACATGTTAAACCCCCTGAGTCTTTTCAAAGGCTTTCCTGATAGATTTCTAGGGAGTATTTTATGAGGTACTTAACTATACAAATATATATTTTTCAGTTTAACAGAAACTCAGACCCATTTATTTTTCTTTGTTCAGCAACATATCTACTGAGTTAACGTTTATTTCTATTTAAAGTATATTAAAATCGATGTTTTGCTGTGTTTTCATGCCAGAGACCAGTATCCATTCTCCAGAGAGAGTTACCTGGAAATTGTGACAGCGTGTAAGAAGTCTTCAGTAAATATTTTAGCAGCATCAGCAATATTACGCGGAAGACACTACAAGATTCACTATGTGGTTCTCTTACTACTTATTTTATTCTGTCAAATATACCTATTTAATACATTAATATTAGATTAAATATTACAAAATGGTACATACTCTTCAAACACCAAGTAAAACTCAGCCTCGTACGAGTACCTCATATTACTAATTGCCATTTAAAATAATATTTCAGGCAGAGCTGCAAAAATGAAACAATAAAAATTTTAAAAAATAGTAATAAAAACCCTTTGCAGAGCCTCTTCTTAAAGGCTCTTCCTTATAATCCTTTGTAACTAAGGCATTTCATATGATAAAGGTGTCGGTCATGGTTTACAATGGAACACCCCCATCTCACACATCCCAGTTTTATTGTCATGATTGTACATCTAAATACTTTAGGCATGCTTTTGGTTTTGATAAAAAGCCCTGTACAGTTGATTATGTCATTATAGAAATAAAATATTTCTGGATAATATGTTACTTGTAAAATGTAACTATATAGATTCAGATACATAACTGACATAAATAATCAATCAATCCATCCATCCATCCATCCAACCATCCATCCATCCTTTAACCACTTATAGTGATGAATATATGACTTTCACTTGCAAACGAAAATGGTATTTCAATGTTTTATATATCATTAATGATTTGCATATAGTGAAAGTCGTATATTCAGCTTGCATATTAGTCTTATATTAGTCAATGTATTCGTCTTAAAGTGATGTATTAAAATTGTCTACTGAGAAAGTGAGTGAAGCTTTGAATTTAATGGAGATTTGTTTTAAATGCAATTGAAATGCTATTGCCAAAATATGGAGTCGTAATGTATTCGTTAAACTTATATAACAACATAAACATGGCTATGGTCATTGTTTAGCATTCAGTAAATGAGAGTTGAAAGATATAGAAACATGGGTAAAGAATCACAAATCATAACATCATTTCCCTCTGTCACTTCTGTTTAAATAACAGCACTTCTAAGAAGTTACTGAAGCACAGTTGGGTGCCAAGGGCAAAGCATTAGAAATTCCCTTAGGGGAACCATTACAGCTACATTGGTAGCTTCATATTTAGACCCCCTCCATAAATATAGCAGACTGTCATAACCTGAAAAGATAAGAAGTATAAACCAGTTTTTAACTGTATTGTACCGGAAACAATCTATGTTTACAGGAAAACAAGAGAAATGGCACACATTGTATTGCCAAAACACATCTTAAGTTTCACAGTGGCAACGGACTAGTCTGGTTTCAACCAAGGTTAAAGGGGCATTCTGCCAGTATATATTACTGAAGAATGTATGGTCTACAAAATGTCAGCAATTTTGAGTTAAAAGAATTCTGTTTCTTATAAAAAATAGTACTAATCAAATTGAGCTTTCATGATTATGTCTTTCAACATGTAATTGTGTAAGTTCACTCCTATGTGATACGAAGATATGGTCCATCTTCATATCCAAACATTTACAAACTACTCTTAAACAGTCTTTTCACCCCCCCCCCCCCCCCGTCTAGTCTCATTGGGTGGCACGTAATCCCTTTTCTTTCTTCCAACTGATCTGTCAGCAAGGGTCTGTTATGCCTAACTGCAATGTAGACTCTCAGCCAGCAGGTTTAGTCAAGAGGATCAGAGAGCTGTAAATTGCACAGAAGTTAAGTACCCCTTTCTGGCCCCCCCTTAACCCCTAGCTATATGTTTGTGGACACCCATGCTATTCTACCCACAAGTACAAGTCTTTTGAAAATCATTGCAGTGCTTTTATTTTATTCTAATCTTCTCATTAGATACTAAAACCTTTAGTAAACAATGTTTCCTGGAGAACCACAGGCCATAACTTTGAAAACTCAAACCCTCTGTCAATACTGTAAACATTTTTTTTTCTTAGCTGTGCATTTCAAAAGATATTAATTAAAATAATTATATAATAAATAATTTATATTATAAATAATTATAATATAAATGTTTACAAATTTATAAAGAACATCTTTTCAACAAAGAATACACTAGTAATGGTAAACGATATGATGAAGCAGTGAGTAATAGTTCAACTGTTGTGTCGTCACAGATTAAACGTAAAACTATTGGGAAACATTTTGTATACATCACTCTGTGTTTCCATTAAATTTACATGCTACTTTAGAATGGCAAATTCAAACATTGATCAGGGAGGGGGATGGTTTCACTTTGTGATTGTTATTAAGTTTGTATCAGGGAAGCAAGAAATTTGACAAGAGTAGTATAGTAGTAGCCGTATTTTAATTCATTGATTTCCAGCAATGAAAGAGCCCAGTGTTATGTTACAAGTGAATGTCAACTGAGGGTTAAATACAATGCAGTTAATGCTGTCTGCCAAATACCCGTGTCTAAAGATCTGTTTAAGGACATTTGCATACGGTTTGCAGGACCTGTTTGTGTACTTCAAGACCTTTCATTAAAATACCACTAAGATCCCACAAGCACCAATATGTGTGCTTTGGCTAGAAGTCTGGAATTTTCTGTAGTATATGTAAATCTTGTATAATGTCTGCCAATAAAAATGTAAAATATAATATTTCATACTATGTTAGTATGTATTCTTTGTTTAACCTAACTAAGAGTGAAATTGCCCCACAATATATAGCTAACATTTTTTATATGACCATGGCTTTTTAAGATGTGCAGTAAGTTTTGTAGAATTCTAAAAGCATTACCAGAATCATATTTTCTTTTCTGTGAAAGTACAGAGATTATATTTAAGTAGCAGAAATATTGGAGTTTGCAGTTATTTCCTTGTTGGCAATACAGTGTCAGTAATATGCAGGCACATGCTTGCAATCTTGTAAAGGGTATTTCCAAAAACATGATGCAGGTGTTAATAATATAAACTTGTTCTGCTCCCATTGTTTTGCTACCTGCTACTGAATCTGAAGGTGGGGAGAAGGGCAGTATGTGCATAAGCACATCTAAACATCCAATAGCTTAAACCTGATTTGCCTGAGCCCTTATCGGTAGAAACAGCTGTCAACTCAGCATGGTAATTAAGTGTTATACGCTTGTCAAAAGATTCCAGGCTAGACATTTCTTATTATATTACAAGTTGCCCTTGAGGAATTTGTGCTTCCTTAAACATAGAGGCTGCTGGTCTTAAAAAGGAGTATAAACGGCAGCTAACCTGTGTAAAATGAACAAGTATCCTACCCTATTGTTAACACTCATTGACTCCAAAATATAAACAGAGTCTGTACCATTTATTTTCAAAGTCAAAATAACCTTGTGTGTGACTACTGTGTATCAGGTTCACCTACATTTCGGCTTAACAGATTTTTAATGTGCAGGGGCTTGTAATATATTGTATACCTAGCTACATACCTAAAATAGTCTGACACCTGGGGAAGCAGGGAATGGCAACATATGTGGGTCTGTACAGAGATAACGTAAATGTGATGAAAGAATTAATTCCCCATCAGATTGCTGTGATAAAGTCATATGGGTGGGATCACAATAGATCAGTATGGAGCAGTTCTTAGAGTTTAGAAGGGGAACTTATTTTGGTGTACAGTTTGTCTTCGAAAACGAATCTGTAATGACCCTAAATTATGTTTACTTCCATGATTAACCAAAAGGTGCAGGATGCCGCCTCGGATAAATTTTATACTTAGCTTCTGCTATTGAGCAATAAGTTAAGTCATCCTTAAAATGCATTTGGCATTTTTTAATCATTGCTACCTTAACACTTTCAATATCTGTCCATTAGATTGGAAAGTGTACTGGGAAAATAGACTAAAGAAGAAAAATTGATTTTCATTTTATCTGATGATGGCTCTGATGAATTTTTGATTTCAGTGCAGTGTTATAGCGTGCCATAATTAAAGTATGAAAGCCACCTTGCGTGGTGATAGTTATAATCAAATTCAGGTGAAAATTGAATTTGATTATTTGAATTTGAAAATTATATTATAAATGAACATATAAAAACATACAAAATGAAAATACAGAAAAATATCTTGTCTGTACAAGAGCCTGCGTGAGAAATATCAGGATTGTTTGACATGGCATGTGAAGCTGGTAATAAGAGATAGATAAACATCTGTGAGATGGACTATATTGTACTTTGCAAACCTGCTGAATTTGAAACTTTGGAAATGGATCCTATCAGATCTGATGTCATCAGCACATTTCAGTAAAAAAAAAACGCTAAATTCCCTTAACCTAGAATACCTACACCTTAACTTTATCAGTTACTGCCTTATGTTACCTTAAACAGCCATTAAATCTTGCCCACTGTAAAGCCTGCACCATCATTCATGATAAACCTTTATTGTTTTTCCACGTATTAAATGTTCATGCAGGGTGTGTAAGTTTCAATCACTGAATGTTTCATTTATCAGTTAAACAGACTACAACTTTTTATAGCAAAAACAACACTGCATTCCATACTACTCAACCTTCCATCTGTCCAGCACTGTAGAAAAAAGTATATAAACTGCCATATGGCTGCAAAAAGCTGAAGAAATGATAAATTTGTATATTTTTAACAAAAGTACAGCATATAAATAGTTTTTCCAAACATAATATTAGACACTTTGAAGTTGTGTTTTCCTTAATAGTGCCTACACATTACTTGCTCTTGTTCATGAGTTTTACCTTTGATAAGGGCTGCAGCTGTCCGGTGGCTCAGTGGCTGTCATTATAACCACGCATCTCTACATTGTGGGTTAATTTTCCGGCCCTTGCTAATCCATGTAATTACATATTCTCTTTACGTCCGCTTTGATTTCTCACTGGTGCATTGTGTGTGTGCACATTTCTACTGAACAATCCTTTTTCTTTTTTTTTTTTTGAGAATTATAATAGAATCAAATCAGCATTGTAGCGGTAAAAATAGATATTCTAAAAAAAACAGATTTTTTTTAATAGAAATTTAATACACAATTTAACATTGAATTTGGAAAAATGTTATCAGATATAAATCTTTATTAACCTGATTAGAAACTTGGATATCTATATCATTTGGTGTGATAAATGGCCTTCAGCTTATTTTATCACTGAAATATTTGATATAATCCAGGTTTGCTTTATTTTCAGCAGGTAAATGTCTATACATCCATCCATCCATCACCGTAACCACTTAATCCCAACTGGGGTTGTGGAGGGGACCGGAGGCTATCCTGGGAACAAGGGGCGCGGGCGGGAAATGTCTTTACATTTTAAACAAAATATTAAAAAAACAAAATTTAAAAAAGGAAAAAGATAAAGCTTTTTAACTATCTGAAACTTGTTTATTGACAGTGCATTGTAAAATTACAGGTTAAAGTAATTAATAATACATTTAAATATATTCTCTATCGTGTACATGCTCACATTTACAGATAATTTTTACATTAGGTAATAGATTTATAGAAAGCGATGCAGTAAAGCTATACTATAAAATGTCATACGGTAATGAAAAACAGACTTTTAACATCAGGCATCACTAAATCGTTTGAGACCAAAGAAGGAAGGAACAGAAGAGTTCATCTGGAAAAGACCTCTTCTTATGGGGATGCATGGCTCAGGGACGGTGACGGTCTCTTTAGTATTGATTCCACAGAAAAAGATAAAGATTCACAGGAAGCTTTTGTCTTATTTTGCTTGAACGCAAATTCTTTCTGAAAACTCTCCACGTTTTCGAGGTTCTGGAGCTCTCTGGTGGCACCATCCCTGTATTTTTTTGCTGCTTCTTCCAAGAGTTCTTTGCACTGAAGCCCTTTCAATTCGAGGCTTGATTTTTCACTGAGAGTCTGCTGGATGAGGGAGTGGAAAGAACTGAGCTTCATAGAGAGGGCATGTTTCGCACCATCTTTGTTCAGCTTATTCAGGACATAGTCTGGCCCAGCTGGGGATAGCAAGTTGGGAAAACCTTGTCCACAAGCTCTCTTAAGTGGTGAGAAGGCTGATCTCTCCTTCTGGTTTGAGCAGAGCACCCTCTGATTGTCTACTTGCTGCAGATCACAGAGCTCTGGAGCTGTGCAGAATCTTGTTACTACTCTGTCTTGGTTTGATGAGTGGTTCTCTGAGGATGGTATCATTTTTGTGTCCCAAATAATGTCAGGTTTCATGTTCTGTACTGCTGTAGCATTGAGAAGACACTGCTGGTACAACAGAGCGTCATTGATATTGCTACCCCGAGCCCACATCATAAAACGGTGTGGGAGAGGGTACTGCCGGTAGGTGGCTGCTACACTGACATTTGAGGAGATGAGTTCAACATTCCCAGTGCCAGCGTATTGCATAGACACATCCAGACAGTTAGGAAGGAAGTTGCAGAGGTCTTTGGGTGGTGGGTCCACCTGTGCGCTGGTGTAGGATGCCTTGTAGGAGTTGTACTCTGCAGCATGAACACTGTTGTTTGGAACCAGCAGGGATGCAGCTGCGGTTTGACTGGATTCCATCATCTCTCGCTCTTTGTACTCGCGCTCCAGCATAATCGTCTCCAACTCCTTGTCGGCAAACGCTCTTCGCTTCCTCATACGATCACTCAGTGGAGGAGGAAGAGAAGGGCTTCCACCCAAAAAGTGATCAGACTGAAGTGGACGATACCCTATAAAACATAAAAATTCTGTCATGTTCTTGCTTGAAACCTTGCTTGAATGCATAGTCTGACAAGATATTTCAATGTACTTAATTTACACAAATACACCATGGACTAATGTGATGCCTACTACCAATGCAACAAATGTTAATATATCTGTTTTAATACAAATAGTATCATTTGTACTAAAGCCTACCGATGCAATCGATATCCAAGCAAAGCTAAGAAACCAGAAAAGAAAAAAGAATAGAAGGGCAACATCATTAAAGCAGGAAAGAATGAGAAGAACATAGTATTTAAACAATAGATTTTCTTATTTTGTAATGAGCTGGAAGGTTTTCTAATTCTTACCCTCTAAAATACTTTTTGCCAGCATGGTTGAAGGACGGAGGTGCCTCTGATAGATGGTTTTCCTTTCTGCTGAAATTTGCTTCACTGATAAACCTTTTTTATCCTGAAATTCAAAAAGAGTTGTAAAACCATGGTCTGTATGTGCTATTTCTATATTTGTGTGTGCATATCCCAAGAATATAATTTCCATATGTTTATTTTTTAAACGCCATATTCCACAATGTGCTGTCTTTAGAAGACCAAAAATGTCATGCATTAGAATCACTCTTGAGTAGAAATAATATTATACCTCTGTAGCTTGCTGCCTCCTTAATGCCACCTGTGCTGCCATTACACGCTGTCTCTCCACTACAAGTAAACAATTAGCACACTGACAATCTCGCCACCTGCAGAAACGTTTATGTCCCTTCAGACAAGAGACCACTCCGTGATTCCTGCAGCGAGCACACTTCGGGGTCCTGCTCAGTTTTCTTTGATCCCCAGGATTCGTTATTCGGCCTGATTTGTCATTGTCCCTACTTCGTGAAGCATCGTCTCCTATCTCGGCCACGACACTGTATTCTCCTTGATCGTCACTTTCCGTCTCGAGACTCTCCACGTCTATTTCAAGATCAGGAGCGGCAAGATCCGTCATGTTTCTTTAGGTCTCCTTATCGATCAGTACTTTCTTTTAGAAGGTTTTTAGAAGGCCGTATAACTTGCACCTGCTAAATATAAAACAGCAAACCACAAAATCAGCATCAAGCCTTTAACTGTATGAATATATTTGTCTACTACAGTTCTAAAAACATTTGGGCGCATACCAGTGTTTGTATGGTGCGTACAAATAGTTATCACATGTATATGTTTATGAGGAAAACTAAAAGTCTTGTTAGTCCAAAAACATAATAATTCTAAATGCATAGTATATTTAAGTCACAAAACTTACCTATCTCCCGTAACGATGAACGATGAATACGCGGAAGGATCCTAATAAGCGTAATAATATCCAGGAAATGCTTTCGCTGGTCTAGTCCGTCTCTCACACTTCAGCCTATACTGTACTGGCCTAAAGGCTATTGTCACTGATTGTTTCACCCCAGTATGATCACTTCACTGCCTTGATGTTTCCGCTGCAATTTCAGGCGCCACCTCTCTTAAGCCCTCGAGTGCGCGCGGTTTTCCTTGCGATTGGCTGATTTTCAGTAGTTCATCCTTATTGGCTGCGCGCAGTTTGTGTGAATTTAAGAAGCTTTTAAAATATAATAAAAATGTATATGAATGTATTGATTATCACGTGGTTACGCATATACAAGCTATTAATCTGGATGGTTTATTTCTTCATTTAATTTTATGCTGGGATGACTAATAAAATAATGTCTTATAATGTATTATTCAAAAACTTTTGATGGACATGTTTTTCTTTAATAAAGTAACAGGTGTCTGCACTAAACATTCCAGCTTCACTAAATATTCTATATTTGCGATACATACATAGTATACAACACTAACAAATTGGCTTGTGTAATATTCTGACATTTTGGCTATTTCGGCATGTCAAATTGCTGTGTGCATTATGTATACGGAGATATTACTAGATATTATTATGTCATATTACACACACATATGCTATATATATATATATATATATACGCGCGCGCGTGTGCGTATGTGTATGTATGTGTGTAATTTATATGCCGTTTTTCTGAATTAAACAATGATACTTTACTCAATAAGCGGTTAGATGAAAGGATGGATGGATGGATGATATCACTATTTATAAATTAGTATTGTGGAATTATTTTGGACGCAACGTAGTGGACTGTTGGATTCCACAATTTCACAAAATCATACCTTTTGCAAATGCGCATGAAAGACACGCGGGTATAGAAAATGGATGGATGGACATTAAATTTATAGGGTCTGCTTACTTAGTAAATTTACGTTGTCGTAGGATATATATAGTACATCGTTTTATTTCAATTATTTTTTTGCTTTTGCAAGTTTACATTATTGTGCTAATAAGAAAAAAAACCCACACAGTATAAAGCCTGCTATTATATCAGTCGTCAGTTATACTTTTCCTAAGAAAAAAAAAACAGATTGAAAGCGATTACTGGGTTTACATAACAAACAAACAAACGCTAAAACTTGTACTCAGCAGGCTTAGCTGTGTACAGCCGACACAACCGAATGATGCCGTTTTTCTGTGTGACCTCGTTAGATACACATTTTAAATCTTTGATGTTCAAAATGAAGTTAATTATTAGTACGAATTAATTATTAGTATGAATACACGAAGCGATTCATGAAAATGCATGAAATCTAAATAAACAAATTTGTGTCGAAAATACCAATATGTCTTTTTTTGTAAAACGGATGGGTTGGTCGAGTATTTCAGCAAGGTGGTTGTTGTATGAAGGACGTTTTCCGCTTCAGGAAATATGACACCAAACAAAAGGAACATAAAATCCACGGGACCATTGAATGGAACAAATGGAAAATACAAGTGAAAGGACAAATACATCTGTATAATTGATATGGGTGGATAATTTAAATATTGTTTTTCACATTCCAAAAATCTTCCAGTAAATTAGCGGAAAATACCATTTGATTTGCTATATAATTTTTAACTAATTGAATCAATTTATTCAATAATAAAATACACTGAAATAAGTTAACCTTAAAAAACTGCAGTAGATTACATACTATTGCTAATTTAATTTAACCAGAGTAAATTCAGATAAAATAAATTCATGTTCGGGCCGGACAGTGTGCACATGATACACAGCATTTTTTTTTTATAAAAAGGCCTAAAATTGCTGACATAATTCTTTAAGTCTAATTACTTTTATGTAGACCTACATGGAATGACTTGATTGCACCTTATTTTTCCTTCGAGCTTATGTGTGAGAACATTTTAAATGTCCACAAGTAACTCCATTGCTGATCAGTCCTTCCCTAAAATACAGCCGAAGAAATCAACATATATATGTGTATACACACTCACACACAAATTCTTCTTTTTAAAAAGGTAACTGTTAAACATAAAATGGAATTACTTAATCGTATATTTGTCATCTATATATCCGCTACTGGAGTTCTTCAATCATTTATTATTATCAAATTATAGAGTAGTTTGGGGTATAGTTTTAAAAATTATTTATTTATTTATTTATTTGGCTGGTCTGGTTACGTAGTGGCTACTTATTAGGACTTCAGCCTCTGACTTCCAGGGACCTTGGCGTGTTTCAGTCGCTATCCATCCATTCAGAAACATGCAGTTAGGTGAGTTGATTACTTAATGCTTTTTATATTGTGCTTGTCGTTTATTTTTTGGAATGAGCTCTAGTCACTACGGCAACATACTATGTTTTGTTATCGAGCTACCTGGACAGCTCGTTATTTACTTTATTTCATGTAGTTTGACCATTTCAAGTTAGTTACATTTCGACTCCTTCCAAGCCATATACACATCGTATACGATTAGCATTAACATGGAAACTTCCCATCGCCCTGAGGAATATCCACCTGTCGGCTTTCACCAGAGCCCCCTAGTGGACATTCAAAGGTGACGCCTAAAAACGAAGCTTACTGGCACTTGTGAACAAAAAGAAGGTTCCGGTGTTGTGCCGAAATCTGCACCACATTTGCAATTTGTAACTTTTTGATAGCTGTACTTAACATATTTGTATAAACCACCTTCCAAGGACAATCGACAGATCTCAGCCGAATGGATGCATGAGACAGTGTTTCCCACCATCATTGAAAAAATAAAATAATAAAATGTTCTGTACACGTCATGGTGGATTTTACCAGCAGACGTAAAGTCTACGCTAAAGCACAATGAATCTGTTACTCGGATTTACCCCGGCAGTGTGGGATGTTTACGTAGCCCGCGACCGACTGGCTTTCAGAACAGTGGGTCTCCGGTCTCCTGTAAGGAGCCCTGAGCTGCCTAAACTCTGTAATCGGTGAGCGCTTCAACGACGGATTAGAGAATATATATATATATATATATATATATATA